>ML246084.1:0-37134 GCA_005239495.1 Nicotiana undulata | reverse complement strand
TTTCAGCCCAACTTTGGCTAAATACAAGTCCATTCTCTCAGATTTTACATACTAATTTCTGAGTTCTTCTCCTTCTTTCTGCGTACTTTTAACTTCAAAGAAAGCAAAAGTAAGTGTGATTTGCTACCGAACTTTGAGTTCACTGAAACACTGGGGTTTGAAGTACCACTACACCAGTGTGTAATTCGTTCTATCCTGGGAGGAAATAATCCATAACCTTGGGTACTAGGAGGGGATTAAATTACTTAAGGAAACATTGTGAATTCAGTGGACTCGAATTGATTTTATTACTTTATTTACATTTATGTTTATGTTATTTAATTTTCTCTAGAATTGTTTTACAAATATAGATTACTAACAATCATTTGGTATACTTAGTCTAATTTTTAGGAGTTTTGTAACTTGTATAAATTCAGTCACTTGTTACTTTGTAAAGACAAGAGAAAACACACGATTCTTCGATATAATCTCTCCTCATTCTTGTGATTTTCTATAATGATAAAGATTATTCCATCTAACATTACAACATATTCCACTATTCCTTCCAAACAACGTTTTCTAGTTTTTCCATGCATGCCTTTTTCAAATAAAATACTAGTATTTTTCAATGGATTTCTTATTAATTAATACTACTCACTATATTAATCTGGTTTAAAGGATCCAGCTGTCTACAACTTTATTTGGTTTTAATCATTGGTTAAGTAAACTTGAAGATAAGGACCTTTCTGAAAACTAAGTTTAGGATCACTTGTATAACATTGGAGAAGATATCTTTTCTATTTTATTCATTATTATTTGTCCTCTCCATTTACAAAGATCTGTCAATTTCATTTCTTAATCAAGATTTCATACTTATATCCTTCCTAATAATATCCTGAAGAAGTTTGGGTCAATCATGATTATGGTGAGTGCGAAATATCTTTTTATCTTCTAGTGTATGTAGTTTATGAGCTCAAATAATATGGAGGCTCAATTGACAAAAAGTTATCCAACTTAATTCAACTTTCTCAAGAAAGTCATTTCACCAATTAAACTTTCGAATTTCTAAAAATGGTCATTCAAATTTAAAAAAAAAAAATTGCACATCTTCCTTTGTTCTTAAATAACTCTGTATATTTACTTGACAAATATTCTTTTTTACAAAATAATATTTTTATTTTCTTAATACAAAATATTCTACCAGTTACGTGACAAAAAGTACTGAATGATATTTAATTACTAGATATTTTAAACAAGAAAAAAATACACTGATTTTAAATTGCTCTTTTGCAATGAATAATGATATAGCTACTTTCTCGTAGGAATAATATCTAAATACGTTAGACCATGTCTGGTCGCTGCATATTAATTAACCCTTGCGTACTTACAAATTAACTTGTTTTTATATTCGAAGCTTTAAAAATTTTCTATAATAAAAAACATTACTATAACAAATGAACAGCAATCTCTATCAACATTCAACAGTATGTATCTTCTTAATTAAATGTTGGTTGTTCGAAAGTTGACGCTTGTATTTCTTTAGGAGGAAAAAGCTAAAAACTGAAGTTAAGTGTAGGTCCCTATTAGTCTGAAAAGGACAACGTAGGTTGCATATTCAGTACTTAGTGTTCTTAATTTCTCGCCTGATCAGATACATGCTAGTTCAATTAAATATTAAAATAACTTGATAATCACGTTAATCTGATTATCCCTACTCCTGGTTTATTCGAATATCTATGGTATATCTCATTTCAAGACAACGTGGTGTACGGTGTATCCAATTACTATTAACAAGTCAAAGGTATTCCTTTCCATGATAATGACACCGTGTTTATGCATAACCCTCCACTAGAAAAATATCAAATTGACTATTATTTAGTACGGGGTTGCTTGTGATAGAAAGTGCTTTTAAAAATGAGATATTTATGTGCGAATTTGGATTAATCGATTCCTAAAGCGGATATCAAACATCGAGTAAGAAATTAAAATAAAATATTTTTTTTATTGATTCATGTTACAATTTAAAATAAACTATCATCTTTCATGCGAAGGAATCTCTTATTTCTACTTCTTATCGGCCGTATTAACATCTCTATTGTATTTTCTTGATAGCAATTTCATTACTTGAATACTTCATTTGGATGATTCTAGTGAGAATGAGGAACTTTTCATGCAATTTAACATGAGTACTTCATTGGATATTCATTTTTGTAAAAAGAAGAAACATCTCAACTTATAAGCTCAACCAAAAATTTAAAATATCCAAACCGATTAATCTGAAACCGAACTTAAAAAATCCGATCCAATCCAATCTTATTTGGATGGGATTTGGATTGTCATTTCTTCAATCCGAAAACCGAAAACCGAAAACCAAAAGCGAAATTTTTATATGCAATCTGAACTGCCCGAACACCCACCCTTACTAATTGGCCTAGCCAGAATCATTAGGACGCACCTACACACAAGGGGAGGGTAAATTATGTCTTGCCAGATTTTTCGGGGGTTAAAAAATCTAGTTCTTTAACCTAAGAATTGTTGATACCCAATTTTTCCTCAAAATATATTAAATTTGTATTTATACCTTCAAAATCATGCTTTCATAGCAATTGCTATTTTTCTATAATTCTTTCCATATTTTACTAATTTATTTTAATTTATCCAGCATTTTATTTCCAATAATTAATTAAAACAATTGCATTACAAATGATTCAAAAGCATTTCCTGAATTGATGTATTATTTTTGGTCCTATTAAGACCAAATTATTTCACAACTAGCCAAATTGGCACTCTTTGACTATAATTGCAATAACTTCGCAATTATAGCCCAATCATACATTTTATACCATTTTTCCAATAATTAGTCATTTTATATTTTAAATACTAATTAATCTTTAATTGATCTTCTAAGCATCAATTTCATTTTTTTCATAATTATCAACTATTTTATAAATTGTTTTAGCTAATTTAAGTAGGTATTTAACAATTAGCCACCATTATTTTAATTATAGCCTAAAATTAGCCTAACCCCTAACCCAATTAAAATAACTAAACAGACCCAAGCCCAATTCCTATATTACCCGGCCCAATCCTGATTCAATCTCGACCATTGATCAAATGTGATCAACGGTCCAAATAATCCCTTCTATAATTAAACCTAAAGACTACCCTCCCATCTCTCATTTCCCCTCACTCACTCCGCCGTATCAAATCTCTCATCTCTCTCATCTCTCTCTGAGCGCTTCACCTGCTAGACTTATCTCCTCCCTTCTCCGACCGTCTCCTTGTCAGAAAACATGGTGGTTTCACCACCCACAGCCTCATGGCTCCTACCTTAATACGTGTCATTGTTTTGAAACCCTCAAGTGAACCAAAGGCGGTTCATTCACCTCCTATGATCTCATGCCATTTTTTTCGGCCATCCATGACCGTCCGAGTAAGATCTTACCACTTTTCGGTTAAAACCGGTGACTTTTGAGTTTTTCTTCTCCTCTCTGGGTTCTCGCTTTGAAACCCTAACTTCTAAACCTTCTGATTCTTTTAGACCTGTAATAGATCTATACATATTATGAGTTATTTCCATGTTTTCTTTAAAGATTTTTCAGTTTCCTAAACGATTCTTCATTTTTTCAAACTAGGGTTTTTAAATCCTTTTTCAAAACAGTTCTCTTTCTGATTTCCTGGCATTATTTTATGATTCTCTCTCATCGTGTTTAAACATGATTTAAGCTTTTCCCTTTTTGTTTGATTCATTTTTGATAAAAATCCCCTAATTTTTGGTTTCAGTCCTCGATTCTGAGTCTATTTGCGATAATGTTTTACCTGTTCTAGTATGACTACTTTGCTTTCATGTGTACTGTGTGATTTTGTGATTCTTGTTCTATGCTTGCTGTTAGGGTTTCTGACTCTTTGTCACTTCTACCTAAATCATGTTTGTTCTGCTAGGTCCTTCAATTATTTGCTGTGTTCTAATGTGAATCCCTAATTTTGTGATTAGGGTTTTAGAATTTTTGCCTAATGTGTGTTTATTCCGTTAAATCAGTACTATTTTTCTACTTTGAATCCTTGAATAATTATGATTAGTACTTTACTGTTTTTTACACAATATTCTCTACTGATTTTGAGTGTTTCCTTAAATATGTGATATTCTCCCTAATTGATGCTAGTTTGAATCTCATTTGAGGTTTTCTTGTTGATTTCCAGAATTTCCTGCCTTATTTCTATGAATAATTTTTTCAAATTAATTCATACATATTTTTCTTAATTAGAGTATTCTGAACTTAGCCTCTATTTCCTGTCTCATACTTTGCTGGAATTATACGATTCTCTTTCCTTATTTAATCACTGTCTGTTACCGTTTGTATAAGACTACTTAATTTAAGGGAGTACTTACACTAATTGATGTTTACTTCTATAATTGTGTTGAACTATTATTTGTTACCTTATTTTATGCCTATTTTAAAAACTATAAGTACCTTCACTCTTTCATTATCAAAGACACGAAGAGACATTGTTCAAATCTCTCTTACACACACACATACTCTCTTCTGTTCTCCTTCTGATTACTTGCTATTATCAGTCGGCTGCAAGTCAAGTCTGATTATTCTACTCTTTAAGTTCTTCATCCTGTGTTTGACATCTCCTATATGATATGTCCTAATTACAGTTCGAGTTTCAAAAACAATATGTTTCTCTTAGTGCTTCAATTCATCCTGTTTATGATATGGTTTCTATTTATGGTTATGCTGTGATTTTTTCACTTAACTTGATTACATTGTTATTCATTTTACATGTTATGTATTCCCCCCTTCAGACTCAGCATGGTTATTACCCCCTTTTGCATGTTTCAATGTGATTATGCCCCATTTATGTCTTCTTTGATTCCTGACACACAACAATCTGCACTATATGTTACTTAATCTCTATGTAGTTCTGAACCCATGCTAAACCTATGTGTGACTCTGTCATTGTGTGTTTTCCCTCTGTGTCTTATATTTGTCCCCAATCCCTCATCTCTCTACTTGTGGATACTGAACTTGTCTTGAAATCCTTGTTTTGTGTGTGTTGTTTTTATGCTGAGTTGTTGTTCTGGTTTCCTTACCCCTTCAAACTGCTTTCACTGAGTAAACTCTTCTATTATTCTTTAAATCTTATTTCAAACCAGTTTATTTTCCAAAAGTTGTTTTCCTACTTAATATTTTCAAAGCTATGTCAAGCACTCTCACTATACTCTTAGAAACTTAGGTTCTGCCCCTCTAATGTGTGACTGCTTTGGGATCCCTGAATTCCTCTAAACTCTGATACATTAGGGCTGGCCTTTCCACACTGCACTTACTCATTATGGTTATGAAAATCTGGGTGTGAGCACTGTCCGGGATCCCTTGATGTCCTTAGGGAACTCTGACACACCTGAATTATATGAAAGGCTGTGAAACATCTGTTGGCATTGAGAATTATGGAGATCTTGGGCCTATTGGTAGGCTCCCTGTAGTATAACTTCTTATTTTCTTCTATTCATTTATGTAATTCGTGCAAATGGCATGTAATAATTATTTGTAAATAACTATTGTGGATGGATAGTGGAAATGGAAAATGGTAGCTATGCATGTTATAGATATTAAAGGGTAGAAAGCATGTTGTTAGGTTTACATTCCCTATTTGCGCAATAGAACACGTGTTTAGGATTAACATGTGCAAAACATATAATGCATTAGAAATCATGCCCTTTAGGCTTTATCAACACTGTTTCAGCATCTTATTTCAGTACTGTCATTTATCACTTAGAAATCCTGTGTTAGGGTAAATAATGCTAATAATTGGTATCTGCTGCAATTATATTTCATACTGCTATGCACACTTAGAAATCATGTCCCTAGGATACCACTAATAAACTGTCACTCTTACATCTTCTAAAATCATGCCTAATGTTGTAATTATTGTGCATTTAGAAATCCTTCTCAGGAATTCTGCATATTCATCATTCTGCATCCCTACCTGTGCATTAAATATCATGTTATAGGATCCTATTCGCTCAACTATACCTAGTCTAACTATTGATGCATAAAAAGGGTATAAAACAACTTCCCTCAGTTTTTCTCTAAAACAACTGGCAATAATTCTGTGCTTTGCAACACCTAGAACAACATGTTTAGGTAACAATTTACATCATTTTCTCTAATAATTCTGGTAATTAGTATACAGTGTCCCCCGCCTAGGCAAACCTCAGGTAATTAAATCGCTAAAACTGGAAATCTGCCTCTTTTGTGTATGTTGCCTAATATTTATCAGGTTTTAAATCAGTAGACAAACTTATTAGGGCTCATCTTTGAGTTATAAAAAATCCACATATCTGCTTATGTTCTGAATTCACCTAGACACCATGTCTTAGGGTTCTAATTAACAGTACTGCCCTTAATTGTGTTTGAGTCGTGCTGTCTATTTGCATATTTGTGGAGGTTAATTTGAGCCTCTTATCTGCTCTTCTTTGTTCCTATTTGCTGCATTCCTATATGTTTTTCTTGTATCCTTAGTATTTTTCCTTTAAACCTGAGGGTCTGCCTAGAACTGCCCTTATAGGTAGAGGTCCTGAACTCCTCCAAGGCCATTAAGAAGGGACGGGTAACAACACGGAATAGAGGTCGCTGACCAACATCCGCTTTAATAACCGTTAAGGGGTGGGAAGGGTAGATATGGATATGATGACCGGTGCGCTAATACCACGTGTAGCCCCTCTTTGAGGAGTGATTACCGGGTATTGTACTGATATGATCCATATGACAAACAACCTAGGACTCCCCTGTCCATTGTATACAGGTTTAAATTATAATTCTTTCAAAACATTACTCAGATATTAAATATTTTCTCAAACTTTTGTGACACATGTGTACTTAGACTAAGAATCTTTCAAAACTCTTTACTTGTTTAAACATTAATTGCCTATTTGCTACTTGCTTAAATTCACAAAGTTGTTTGGTCGGGAACCACATTTGTTGACTCTGAGGGGTGCCTAACACCTTCCCCTTGGAGTAATTTCAAGCCCTTACCCTTTCTCTGGTTTTCTAAATCTTGTTTGTAAATGACCCTAAATAGGTGCCCTAACGCACCTTAATTCGTTAGGTGACGACTCTTCGAATCCTTGCATACCCCTTTCCCAAAAGGAAATGAGTTGTCCCAATAATGTCAAGACCCCAACTAATCCGAAAGGAGGAGTTGGAAAAGGGGGCGCGACAACATGGCGACTCTGCTGGGAAATTTAGGATTTTACCATTTCAAACCACTTTGTGAATGTGTACCTCTTCCCTCTCCCCTTATGTGCAATTAATTGTTTATTTCCTTCAAGCATTTTATTTTCCTCAAAATAAAGACTGACATGTTTCCTTGTTTCCCTTTGTAATCGCTTTTTAAATTATAGCTGTTGTATTTACTGCTTTCACAACGTGCAAATACATGACTACATGCCTTTACTGCTTATTTATTGCATATCATGCTCAACATCATACTTCACTCTTGCCAAAACAAATCCTATAGCAACGCTTGAAGAGTGGTTGCGCCCTTCCTATTTTCTATCACCCCTAAATTCGGAAAGGCTTATTTGCGGTAAAACTAGTCGATCAGAGATGCAGTCGACGATTCCGTGCCTTTCCCCCTTGAGTTGTCCGCTCAAGGGTACCGGTCTAAAACCCCATAGAAACCTTACTCCCTTATACTGTTGCATGTATTGTGGTCAAACCTAGCTAGGCTAATGTGTTGTCCGCACAATGGCCTTTAAGATAGCCTCGTCCAAAGTCCACAGGGTTTTTCATAAATCCCAACGGACATCATCACGTTCTGTGCATTTGTTTGGAGAACTAAATGCTTGTATGCTAATCATAAATGTTAAATAGTCGAATATGGTGTGGGTAAGGGCCTAACCATGTTTGTCTTGCAGAAGCATGAGGCACGATGTCCCTAGATTCGGCATGGTTACCAATATTCACCCAAAGCTCTTGAGATGGTGGGAGGACCTTCACTCTAGTGATAAGAAACTTGTCAATAAATACTTGGGTAACCTACCGTCTCTCCTAGACATTCAACCCAACAACATGTTGATCGAGGCTGCCACCTTATTCTGGGATAGCGAAAAAGCCGTCTTTCGTTTTGGGGACATTGAAATGACACCATTGCTAGAGGAAATAGGAGGACTGGCGGGGTTAGTCTGGGAAACCCCTGGGTTGTTAGTGCCTGAAAATCGCACAGGCAAAGATTTCTTGAAAATGATGGGTCTAAAGAAGAATGCAGAGTTAGAGTGTCTGAAGAAGTCGTACATCCCTTTTGAGTATTTCTATGAAAGGTACGGTTACAGCAAATCATACCACACCTACCACGACGAATTTTCCATTACATCTTTGGGACATATTCACCGTAGGGTATTTGTTTTTGTTGTTTGCTTCCTATGGTTGATCGTGTTTCCAACAAAGAAGGAAAGGGTTCACACTAGGTTAGCTATGGTAACCAAGACTTTAATGGAGGGAATTGACGGACAAACTTTCAGCATTGTCCTAATGATCATAGCAGACATTTACCGAGCTCTAGAATGTTGTCAAAGAGGAGCTAAACACTTCGAGGGTTGCAACTTGTTACTACAACTGTGGCTCTTGGAACATCTTCAAAAGGGTCAGTACCAGCAAGAATTTCCGCGAAGGGCGTGGAATGATCACATCGCCTTCCATCACCCTAAGCGGATGACAAACATTCCCGACAGGTTTGCCCAGCCAGAGACTGCCAAGGAATGGGTAGAGTTCTTTGATAATCTGACTTAGGAGCAGGTACGGTGGATGTCCGAGTGGTTTCCAACAGACGAATTCATCGTCAGGTCGAGGGATGCACCATTCTTGGTACTAATTGGCTTAAGAGGAACATATCCTTACGTTCCTCTATGGGTTATGAGACAAGCGGGAAGAAAGAAAATTATACCGAGGGTCGACAAGATGAGCCATTTCCGAGCCGACTTTCAGGATGATGATACTCTTCATAAGTGCCAAGCCCAACACATGTGGCACTGTAAGATCATAATAGAAAAGGACACAATCGAACCAGACAGATACCATGCAGGTTGTGCACCTTTCTATTCAGGATGGTTAGAAGACAACTGGGATGGTTTAATCAGGCCAGGGTTCAGCCGAGGCCACAAAATCATAGATGAGAGGGCCGAGGCACAGGTCAAGTATAATCAACTGCGCAAGAGGATCCGTGAATATGAGAATGAGCACCGTGAGATACATGAAACCAACAAGAGACTGATTGAAGAGTGGAAAGACATGGCCATCCGTTCCAACAAGAAGCTGGAATACTTGGAGCGAGGCATAGTGGAGCTGGAGGGTAAGATCATCAAGAGAGTCGAAGACTGTCAAAAGGCTGAGGGGAATGAAGGTGGACATCTGGACAGAGCGTATCTACTGTTAGGACTTCGCGAGCTGGGGAACCTGTTCGATGGAATCAAGGATGCCGAGTCTGGGGAAGGTCCTTCTGGGACCAAGTAGGATAGGATTTCATCTTTCGCTTTATCAATGTAATAAGGTCAATGGCCATTAGTGATTTTATTTCATGCTTATTATTTAGTGTCGTTTTGGATTTGTCTGTTTTTACATTAATGAAATGAGGCATTCTAGCATTTAAGTTCTCCAAATCAATTTGTCGCTAGGCCTACCTCGGTCACAAGGAAGCTCACAAATTAGGACACGCTTTATATTCTCGCACTATGTGTTTAAATACCGCAATATTTTTCACAATCCTCACTGACTTGGTCACCTTTTGTTTTTGTTTTTGTTTTCTTTTCTTTTTATTATTCCCCTCCCCAAAGGTTGGTTTGTGCACTCTGGCATCATCATCATACTACACAAGATCCAGGGGCCCTCCACCCTCTCCTCCTCCTAGCCCCCAAAGAAAGAAGCAAAGGCAAAGGAAAAATGAAAGATTTGGGTAACACAACACTAGTTGAACGGGTAGAGGCCACTGACGGCCAGGGTAATCAAGTTAAGAACGAGGCTATGTCACAGCTAGAGAAAAGGTTGGTGAATCTCCAAGGCGGGCTTGAGCAGGTCCAGAATTTGGCAAACTTATCCTTCACACTCAGTGTGCCAGATGTCAACCACCCTAACACCCAAAATCCCATACCTTCTCAAAACACCCCAAACAAACAGAATCATCCTGCAACTCATCACCACACCACTCCACCAAAGAATCAAACTCTTCCACCACAATGCAATGCTTGCCACACTCCAAGAAATACTCCACTACTCGTCCCCGAGCCACAGAACTCCACAAATGACCACCTTTACACCCAGGTGCCAGGCCATCACAACAACCCCATCTACGTGGAGACTCTGCCACACTCCACCCAACCCATCTCATACACACCTGAGTCTAGTGAAAAGGATTTGCTTATCAAGAATTTGGCTGAAGAACTTAAGAATCTGACTAGCCGAATTCAAGGTGTCGAGGGAAGCAAGAGAGTTGAGGGGTTGAACTACGAAGACCTCTGCATACAACCCGATGTCGAACTGCCCGAGGGGTACAAACCTCCTAAGTTCGAGATGTTCGATGGTACAGCTGATCCGAGGGTCCATCTGAGGACCTACTGTGATAAGCTGGTTGGAGTAGGGAAAGATGAAAAGATTCGCATGAATGTGTTTATGAAGAGCTTAATAGGGGATTCTCTGTCTTGGTACATCAGCCAAGACCCCAGGAAATGGTCTAATTGGGTTAGCATGGCGTCAGACTTCTTGGACCGGTTTAGGTTTAATACGAAGAATGCGCCAGACGTGTTCTATATTCAGAACCTTAAGAAGAAGCCCACAGAAACTTTTCACGAGTATGCTACTCGCTGGAGATCTGAAGCTGCTAAAGTCAGGCCCGCCTTAGACGAAGAACAAATGAATAAGTTCTTTGTCCAAGCTCAAGATTCACAATACTATGAGCATTTGATGGTGATTGAGAACCATAAAATTCTCTGATATTATCAAATTGGGTGAGAGAATTGAGGAAGGAATTAAAAGCGGTATGGTCACCAACTTTGAGGCCTTACAAGATACAAATAAGGCCCTACAGTTTGGTGGTGTGTCCAAGAAGAGAGATGTGGGAGCCGTGATGGTTTCACAGAGAACCAAATCCCCACTAGAATATCAAACCTACCAAACACCCCCACTTACATATCAGCCAGCGCCTTCACAAACTTACCAAGCAACCCCGCCCATATACCAATCAGCACCTCCACCAACATATCAGTCATCTCCAACACCTACCTATCAACCTACTTCTCCCAGATATTCCCAGCCCGCTCCTGTTTACCATACCTATAACTCTCAACTATCCCACTATCAGTCACCCCTGCTCGCCAAAGGTTTCCTAGACCTCGACCTAACTTTGATCGCAGACCTCCTAAACATCACACTGCCATTGCTGAACCTATCGACCAGCTGTATGAGAAACTGAAAAATGCTGGTTATGTCACTCTTATCCCTGCCGCAACCCCTGAGAATCCCTCTCAATGGGTTAATCCAAATAAAACCTGTGCATACCATTCCGGTATGAAGGGACACACGATTGAGGAATTACGCTCGCTGAAAGATAAGATACAGTCTTTGATTGATAATAAGGTCATTATAGCAAAGGAATCCACTCCCAATGTGCGCAACAATCCACTCCCAGACCATAAGGGTGGAGGCGTCAACATGATCGAGGTAGAATAAGATTGGGACCCAGAGGGGTCGATCGGGTTGATCATAGAAGGTGATGACCCAAAGAAGCCAGTAGTCACTCTTAATCCCATCATAGTCCAGATCTAGCCATCCGAAGATGCTGAGATAGCTGCGTCAGTACCTTTTGAGTTTGAAGCAGCACCACTTGCAAAGGCATCTGCGTCGTTTGAGGTCGAAGTTATACCATCTGCGAATGCGCCTGCACCATTTGAGCTTGCGGTTATGCCGCCGGCTAAGGCGCATGTTCCGTTCGAGGTAAAGATAGCTTCACCAATCACAGTGGCGGTGTCAACCACGCCACCTTTCTACACCAATGTCGTACCATGGGATTAGGGGTGTTCATGGTTCGGTTTGGATTGATTTTTCCCAAAAAAGAAACCAAACCAAGTAAGTCGGTTTTCCAAATAGTAGAACCAAACCAAACCAATTAAGTCAGTTTTTTCTCGATTCTGTTTATGTCGGTTTTTCGGTTTTTTCGGTTATTTGTTGGTTTTTTCTTAAATATAAGACATACACTACCAAACACATTTTCCGTCGACCACATTTTCAACGTAACACTATCAATCAATTTCCCTTTGAGAAATCTATTATTTACTAAAATATAATGATGATAATTGAATCTAATAGTGATGAATAATTTAAGGACTCAATTAAAAATATTTTTTTAACATAAAATAGATTCTTGCACTTAACAAAAGAAATCTACCAATCAAACTAGAATATAAAGGTAAAATATTGTACTAAAAGTGCAAATGATTAACATTCACCATAAACCTTTTGAAACTTTGTATAAAAATATACATATATAAAGGTGTAATAATAAATTTGAAATAGCTACTCCTATATCGGTTTGGTTCGGTTATTTTTTGATTAAAACCAAAACCAAACCAAATTTGATCGGTTTTTAAAATCCAAAACCAAAACCAATCCAAACCAAAAAGTATCGGTTTTTTTGGTCGGTTTGGTTTGGTTCGGTTTTTCGGGTTTTTATGAACACCCCTACATGGGATTATGTAGCTGAGGCAAGAAGGAAGGGCAAGGTCAAGATCGAAGAAGTTACTGCTGCACAGGGAATGGCAAGGACCGACAGGGTCTATACACGAGAACACTTGGCTGAATCAAGCAAACAGGCTTCCAACAGGCCACCCATCATTGAGACAGGACCAGGTGACCTTTGGAGGAAGGTGCAAGCCAAAGAATACTTTGTCATTGATCAGTTGAACAAAACCCCAGATCAGATATCCATTCTGTCATTGCTGCAAAATTCAGAGACACACAAAAATGCTTTGTTGAAAGTGTTGAACGAAGCATATGTGCCAAATAACATCACCAGTGGAGAAATGACCAATATGGTTGGTCAAGTGCTGGAGAGTCATAAGATCACTTTCCACGAGGACGAGCTGCCTCCTAAGGGGTTAGGACATAACAAAGCACTGCACATCACTGTGCAATATGAGGACTACCTTATCACAAGGATCTGATCGACGGAGCATCCAGTCTCAACATATGTCCATTGCCAACGCTCAAGAAATTGGGCAAAGGGATGTACGAGATAAGGGAGGGGTCGATGAATGTGAAAGATTCGACGGTTCACAGAGGTCCAACATTGGCGAGATCACCCTCTGTTTACAAATGGGGCCTACGTGGTTCGAAGTTGATTTTCAAGTGATAGACATATCAGCATTCTACAATCTGCTACTAGGACGACCATAGATACATGCCACTGGGGTCGTGGCATCGACGCTGCATCAGGAAGTGAAATTTGAATGGAACCATCAAGAAGTAATCATCCACGAAGACGGAAGCAATCCTATTTATAGTCGCCAGACCATTCCGGTGGTCGAAGGTAGAAGGAAGCTGGGTGGAGAAACTTACCACCATATTGAACGAGTCAATGCGATAGACAAAGACAAATGGTGGGATAGTAAAATAGCAAGCATGATGAACTGGAGAGGGTACGAGCCGGGTAAATGACTCGGCAAGAATCTCCAAGGGATCTCCAAACCGATACAACTCAAGCGCCATGGCACCACCTTTGGTCTGGGATACAAATATACTTGGGAAGAGTTCAAGAACTGGTCGCCACCCTGGCGCGGTCCTTATTACCCCTTGGAGCATCCAATACAACATCTGGAGCAGACCTTTCAGCAGGCCGATGTTATATGGGGGTCAGAGGCAGAAGAAGCACTTGCAGCATTGAAGAATTTATTCCTCGAAGAGGATGACATAGATTGTTGCGTCATTTTTGAGGAGGAAGGGGAGGAAGGACCTTCCATCCAGGCCGTGAGCAGATGAGCATCTCTTAAGAACTAGACTATCAGAACCGCCAGCGCCCGACGAGTCCCGAGGTAGCAAGGCTAAACAAGCATTGTTCATTGTCGTTTGCTAAACGATTTCCTTTTTCGCATTTTTCATTCCTGCAATAAGATCTTCAATGTTCTATAAACATTTATTCAACTTATCAGAAGCACGTTTATGTTTTGTGAATCAATATTTATTATTATCATTTTCTCTCATTACTTTATCTATACATCATTACTATTACTTGTCTTGATGAACCGATGACTGTGACATGCAATGAGGCAACACAACAAACAAACATCTATTCGGAAGAAGAGGATGATATACCTGATGAAATTGTCAGAGGAGTCGAGAAATTTGAGAACAGACCTAAGTCCAACCTGGACGAAACTGAGGTAGTCAACCTGAGTGATTCAGAGAATGTCAAAGAAACTCGCATCAGTATCCATTTGTCACCGTCAGAGAAAGAGGAATACAAACAATTCTTGTATGAGGAAATCTTCGCATGGTCGTACGATGACATGACTGGTCTGAGTACATCCATTTTGGCTCACAAATTACCAACCAATCCAATGTGTCCACCGGTAAAACAAAAGCTCAGAACGTTCAAGCCTGATATGAGTCGGAAAATCAAGGAGGAAGTTACCAAGCAAATCAACGCCAAGGTTCTCAGGGTAGTTGAATATCCGACATGGTTATCCAACATCGTGCCAGTACCCAAGAAAGATGGAAAGGTCAGGGTTTGTGTCGACTACCGGGAACTCAACCGGGCCAGTCCAAAGGATGATTTCCCTCTTCCAAACATACACATCCTGATTGATAATTGCGCCAAGCATGAGCTTCATTCATTCGTGGATTGCTTTGCTGGTTACCATCAGATTTGGATGGATGAGGAAGATGCTGAGAAAACGGATTTCATTACGTCACGGGGATTATACTCCTATAAGATGATACTGTTCGGCCTGAAGAATGCTGGGGCCACCTATATGAGAGTTATGACCACTATCTTCCATGATATGATACACAAAGAGATCAAAGTATATGTGGACGATGTCATTATCAAGTCCAATAAAGCCACCGACAACATAGCAGATTTGAGGAAGTTCTTCGATAGGTTGGGAAAATACAATCTGAAACTAAACCCCGCAAAGTGTGCATTCGGGGTTCTTGCAGGGAAATTACTCGGGTTCATTGTCAGCCGCCGAGGGATAGAATTGGATCCGTCAAAGGTCAAATCCATCCAAGAGTTACCACCACCAAGGAACAAGAAATATGTGATGAGTTTCCTGGGACGCCTTAACTACATCAGCCGATTCATAGCCTAGTCCACGGTCATATGTGAACCAATCTTCAAAATGCTGAAGAAAGATGCTGCAACCAAATGGACTAATGATTGTTAAAAGGCCTTCGAAAGAATTAAGGAGTACTTGTCAACACCGTCAGTCTTGGTACCACCTGAGCCATGTAGACCTTTGCTACTCTACCTTGTAGTATTAGATGGAGCTTTCGGCTGCGTTCTGGGGCAGTACGACGAAACAGGGAGGAAAAAGCAGGCCATTTATTATCTAAGCAAGAAGTTCACTCCATATGAGGCTCGGTACTCTCTATTGGAACGCACCTACTATGCTCTAACTTGGGTTTCCCAGAAGCTGAGGCACTACTTCTATGCCTACACCACATATCTCATATCAAGGATGGATCCCTTGAAATACATATTTCAGAAGCCCATGCCCACTGGCAAGCTAGCCAAGTGGCAAATCCTGATGAGTGAGTTCGACATTGTCTATGTGACTCAGAAGGAAGTCAAGGAACATGCATTGGCAGACCATCTTGCTGAGAACCTCGTGGACGGAGAATACGAACCCCTGAAAACGTATTTTCCCGATGAAAAGGTATCATTCATAGGAGAAGACATGGAAGGATCCTATGATTGCTGGAAAATGTTCTTCGATGGAGCGGAAAATTTCAAAGGAGTCGGCATTGGAGCCGTCCTGGTATCAGAAACGGGTCAACACTATCCGGTATCTGCTAAACTCAGATTCCCTTGCACCAACAATATGGCGGAGTATGAAGCCTGCATCTTAGGGCTAAACATGGCCATCAACATGAACGTCCAGGAGTTGTTAGTGATTGGTGACTCAGACTTGCTAATACACCAAGTACAGGGAGAATGGGCTACTAATAATTCCAAGATATTGTCGTATCTGCCCCATGTGCAAGAATTGAGAAAGAGGTTCATGAAGACAGAGTTTTGGCACGTTCCCAGAATTCAGAACGAGTTCGCTGATGCGTTGGCTACTCTATCATCCATGATACAACATTCATATAAGAACTTCATTGACCCCATTCCGGTAAAGATCCATAGCTAGACGGCCTACTGTGCCCATGTTGAAGAAGAAGCAGACGGAAAGTCGTGGTTCCATGATATCAAGGAGTACTTGGCAAAGGTAGAATACCCAGAGCTTGCAAATCACATTCAGAAACGCACGCTTCAGAGATTATCCAACAACTTCTTTCACAGCGGAGGAATCCGGTACAGGAGGACTCCCGATTTGGGATTATTAAGATGCGTTGATGCAAAGGAAGCCTCCAAATTACTAGAGGAGATACATGCTGGGACCTGTGGCCCACATATGAATGGTTTTGTCTTGGCCAAGAAGATACTCAGAGTCGATTATTTCTGGATGACCATGGAAACGGACTGCATCCAGTATGTCTGGAAATGCTACCGATGTCAGGTACATGCAGATATGATAAAGGTACCCCCAAACGAGCTCAATGCAACAAGCTCACCATGGCCATTTGCCGCCTGGGGCATGGGCGTCATTGGACCAATAATGCCTACCGCCTCCAACGGACACAAGTTCATCTTGGTAGCGATTGATTACTTCACTAAATGGGTCGAAGTAGCATCCTACAAAGCAGTGACTAAGAAATTCATGGTAGATTTTGTCCGCGACCGTATTGTTTCTCGGTTCGGAGTTCCAGAATCAATCATCACCGACAACGGTTCCAATCTCAACAGTGATCTCATGAAAACTATGTGTGAGACTTTCAAAATCAAGCACACGAATTCCACAGCCTATAGACCTCAGATGAATGGAGCTGTAGAAGCCGCCAACAAGAACATTAAGAAGATATTGAGGAAGATGATAGAAAAGCACAAATAATGGCATGAGAAGTTATCATTTTCTTTACTGAGATACTGCACCACAGTTCGCACGTCAACTGGGGCAACTCCCTATTTGCTGGTTTACGGTATAAAAGCTGTCATTTCCGCTGAAGTAGAAATTCCTACCTTAAGAATCATACAAGAAGCTGAGCTCAACGATGCATAGTGGGTAAAGAATCATTATGAGCAACTAGCCCTCATAGACGGAAGAAGGATGAATGCAGTATGTCACGGGCAACTTTATCATAATAGAATGACCCGAGCTTTCAACAAAAGAGTCAAACCAAAATAGTTCACACCAGGGTAGCTAGTGTTGAATAAAGTCTTTCCACATCAAGATGAAGCCAAAGGAAAATTCTCTCCCCACTGGCAAGGTTCGTATATGGTTCACCGAGTGTTGACATGAGGAGTACTTATACTTGCAGAAATGGACGGAGAAGTCTGGCTGAAGACAATCAATTCAGATGTAGTTAAACGATATTATGTATTATCTTTATGCTTTCTCAATGATGTAAATTGAACTACACCTGACCTGACTCCCGTTTAAGAGGGGATATGTAGGCAGCCCTATGGGTTCGGTCACTGTCACACCTCCTTTTTCCTCCAATATGGGTGGGATAAGGGAGTTTTTCCAATTAAAGTGATATTATCGAAATGGGATTATTTTTATTTATTCAGAGTCACCACTTGAGATAATTTATGGTGTCCCAAGTCACCGATTTATTTTAAATCCCAAATCGAGGAAATTTGACTCTATTTTAAGGTCTGCGAACCAGAAATCCGGGTAAGGAATTCTGTTAACCCGGGAGAAGGTGTTAGGCACTCCCGAATTCCGTGGTTCTAGCACGGTCGCTTAACTATTAATATTTGGCCTAAATTACCTGATTTTTACATATTTTAAACTTATTGTGCATTTTAGCCTTTTTACTATTTAGTCGCTTTTAATATTTATGGATTATTTTGAAACAAGTCACGATGGCGTGCACTTGCCATTTTTGGACACATTGTAAACGCGCCACATGAAATGCACCCGCAATTTACAACGTGTTGATTTTATTATTGTTTTGAGTTAGAGTCGGGGACATGAGTTGCCACACCCGAGTGTAGATTATATAGTCAAGACTATGGTCATGACGGTTTAAAAATGCCTATTTTTTAGGCGATCTTCAATGATTCTCTAAATTTGGAATTTTACCTAAAAAGAGGTATTTTCAGCTTTACGAGATATGTGTATGAATCAATTCGGATATTTATGGATTTATCTTAGGACAAGTCACGATGGCGTGCACTTGTCGTTTTAGACACATCGCAACCGCGTCACATGAAATGCACCCGCGATTTACAACGTGTTAACTTTTATTATTATTCGAAGTTATGATCGGCTCACATGAAATGCACACCCGAACTTTGACTTACTATTTTGTACACATTGTGAATCGCGCCACGTGAAACGCACCCGCAATTCACAACATTTTGATTTTTAATGTTGTTTGAAATTATGATCGGGTCACATGAAATGCACACCCGAATGATATTTACGTATCGCGACCATGCCACGAGAACCGTACCCGTTGCCACGATGATTTATTAATCACACCTAAAGCAGGCTACAATTGTTCGAGTATTGTTATTTTCCTAAACTATTTTGAAATCACAAATTACAAATTACCTATTGTACCAATTTCAATACCCCCAAGGAAAGCCACTCAATTCCAAATAGAAACTACGTAAACAGATTAATGTTCACGCTAAAATTCCACTTTTTGGAATAATTAACCAAATTATCATGAATACTACTTTAACACTAAAGCAAATGACTAAGAATTAATCAAACATCAGTGATTAAATGATAGATTCTAACAATAAATTTACATCTAAACTGTAGTGTATCATGGAACTGAACAAACAGTAAAAATAACATCAGAAAGCTAAAATCAAACTCAAAACTATAATTAATCACACACAACTAATAAAAGAGATGAATGAGAGAATGAACCTTTTATATTGAGAAAATTTGCTTTAAATATTACATCGGCACTTCCCAACTTGAACAAACACAGAAACTTGAAACCGGACTTCAACGCCTGGATCGACGGACCGGAGCTGTGGGCAAGAACCTTGAATGATTTCGAACTTGCCAGAAAAACTCGAATTTCGGCATAGAAAGATCAACTGTTTCGGGGTGGTTTAGTGCTGGTTTTTGCAGTGTTTCGGAGGTGTTTTCAACATCGTTTTTTGAGTGGGAGATGAGGCTGTTGCTGGGTTCGAGAGGCTGTTTGGCGTTGATTTTTGGATGGTTGCTGACTCATTTGGTGGTTGTTCATATGGTGTTTTTGGGTAATTTTGAGGTATTTTCATGGTGATTAGGTGCTGGAGTCATGTGAGATTTTTAATTGGTTTTCATGGAGAAGCTAAATTGGTGAAGAAAAGAGTATCTTGGTCCTTTTATTAATACTCTACCGTCCCCCCTTTCTTACTCTATTTTTGTTATCTCTATTGCAGTTGTTCAGAGATCCACTAGGGTGAGAAACTGCTGATGGGATATTTTTTGTGTGATGAAGATGAAGAGGATCGCAGAAGAAAGGGAAACGGCGCCCTCGGGGTCTGGGATTTTTTTTTGTATATCTCCCTTTTTGTGTTTTTAGGTCTCTATTATATAGAATAGTGTATTAGGGTTGGAATGTGGTGAATTTGGTTGGGCCTGGGATTTTGGGCCCTCAAATTAGGCCAATTTGAAACATGGGCAAATTTTATCTTTCAAAAATAGTCATCTTACTACTAATTAAATTTCTTTTATCAAAACGACCTAATTAACATTTTAACTAATTAAATGAACTAATTGATTAAGCTAATGTATATTTTTTGTGACTTTTATATATTAATCTATCAATTAAAGGGTAATTAATTTCTAAAAATGCGAATTAAACCTAAGATTACATGAAATGAAAAAAATGTGACAATTGTTATGATTTTAAAATATTAAACATGCATGAAATGCAACTAAATAAAGAAAAGTTCATAAAATTCATTAAAAGTTATTTTTTGATTATTTTTAGGAGTAATTTCCATGCGAGGCAAAAATTGGGTGTTCATAGTCACAATTCAATAAAAATTTCATTCTCCCCCGCAATTGGAAACTAGGGCAGAATTTTGAGGAGGGCACTCAAAATTCTGAAGCAAGTTCAGCCGATCGCCGCACGTGCAACAGTCAGAAGCATCAACCCATCAAACTGAGGCAAAATTTTGAGGAGGACCCTCAAAATTACGTAGCACGAGAGGTTGCAATGTCTTGAACCATGTCACGGTCATCGGTTCATCTAAACTATTTTAAAGTATATGTTTGTATTATATCTTTACAAAATCATGCATACTTACTCTTGAAAACAACCCTATTTAGCAAACTCTACCTCGATGATATGAACAGGATCATCAGACCAAGTGTACAAGACAAGCAAAGCCAGCGGGGATACGAACCAACCTTCCCCATTTACAGAATTCACAAGTTTTCTTTGGATGCAGGCACAAAGCTTGCAAAAGACCAAATTTACTGTCCGCCCAAAGGACAAACATTGTTCAAAGATACGATCCTCAAATCCACCGCACCTGCCGACATTTGTTACCAGCACAAACAAAAAATTGCTCTGAAGTCGCAACACTCACAACAATCACAATACCGCAATCTACTACCAGCTAAGAAACTCTACTGATATTCATTATTTAAATTCTTGCATAAGGCTACCTTTCTGCCTTTCGTTTGCATGAGACTAAGCTCTGTCTCCATCTGCATGAGGTTAAGCTCTACCTCCATCTGTATAAGGCTACCTTTCTGCCTTCCCCTGCATAAGGCTACCTTTCTGCCTTCCATTTGCATAAGGAAAACTTTCTGCCTTCCTCTTGCATAAGGCTACATTTATGCCTTCCGTTTGCATGAGACTAAGCTCTGTCTCCATCTACATGAGGTTAAGCTCTACCTCCATTTGGATAAGGCTAACTTTCTGCCTTCCTCTTCATAAGGCTACTTTTCTGCCTTCCTACCGGCATGAGACTAAGCTCTGTCCCCATATGATGAGGTTAAGCTCTACCTCCAGCTGCATAAGGCTACCTTTCTGCCTTCCATTTGCATAAGGCTACCTTTCTGCGTTCCTACCTGTATGAGACTAAGCTCTGTCTCCATCTGCATAGGGTTAAGCTCTACCTCCATTGCATAAGGCTAACTTTCTTCCTTCCTCTGCATAAGGCTACCTTTCTGCCTTCCATTTGCATAAGGCTACCTTTCTACCTTCCTACCTGCATGAGGCTAAGCTCTGCCTCCAATTTACTTTTTCATCAAGACTAAGCGCTGTCTCTCAAGCACTATTTACTTCGCTTTTCTTTCGGGCTAAGATCTTCCCTTCAATTCACAAGACTAAGCTCTGTCTTGTCAGCATCATATTACTGCATTTCATGGGCTGAAATATCGCCAACCTGTCCAAAGGCGTCATCGTTCGGAGGCACCATCTACATGGCTTGAGAACATATGTCATGGCCTGGGGATCTCTCTCAATTTTTCATACCATTATTCAAAGGCGTCATCGTTCGGAGGCACCATCTTCATGGTTCGAGAACATCATTTCATGGCCTGTAAATCCTTCATCAAACAATTCATGGCCCAGGACATCATGGTCTGAGGACGTCATCCTTAACCGTCCGAAGACAACGTTCATAGTCCGACGGGAACTTGCATCATGTTTAAATTTATGCATAACATGCGCTTGTATTGTCTTACTTTTGCAGGTAACCCGACAAACGACGGCTATCCTAGCCGGAGCGGTCCCGCTCCAGTTATCCTAACCACTACCATAAACTGTTCACTCATCCAGACCTATATGTTGCGTCCGTTCTTGTGATAACTCCCTCGGTATACTTCGCCGATGGGTCCGGAACTACATACGGTCTGATTCCTGTAAAATTAGGGATATGTAGGCAACTCAGAAGCCAAGGTGCGGCCTAAATATCTCGAAATCGTTCCGCTCGATCAAAATTGGCCATCATATCTTTACCCGAGAACTCTTTCATCCTTCCCGGGTAAAGAGGGGAAGCTGCTGATACCCAATATTTCCTCAAAATATTTTTAGTTTCCATTTATACCTTCAAAATCATGCTTTCAGAGCGATTGGTATTTTTCTATAACTTTTTCCATATTTTTACTAATTTATTTTAATTTATCCAGCATTTTATTTCCAATAATTAATTACAAAAAATACATTACAAATGATTTCAAAAGCATTTCCTGATTTAATGTATTATATTTGGTCCTATTAAGACCAAATTATTTCACAACTAGCCAAATTGGCACTCTTTGGCTATAATTGCAATAACTTTGCAATAATAGCCCAATCATATGTTTTATACCATTTTTATCCAATAATTAGTCATTTTATATTTTAAATACTAATTAATCTTTAATTTATCTTCTAAGCATCAATTTCATTTTTTTTCATAATTATCAACTATTTTATAAATTGTTTTAGCTAATTTAAGTGGGTATTTAACAATTAGCCATCATTATTTCAATATTAGCCTAACTTAGCCTAACCCCTAACCAATGAAAATAACTCAACAGACCCAAGCCAAATTCCTATATTACCCAGCCCAATCCTGATTCAATCTCGAAAGTTAATCAAATCTGATCAACGGTCCAGATAATCCCTTCCATAATTAAACCTAAAGACTACCCTCCCCTCTCTCATTTCCCCTCACTCACTCCGCTATCTCAACTCTCTCATCTCTCTTATCTCGCTTCATCTGCTAGACCTATCTCCTCCCTTCTCCGGTCGTCGCCTTGCCGGAAAACATGGTGGTTTCACCACCCACAGCCTCATGGCTTCCTCCTTAATGTGCGTCACTGTTTTGAAGCCCTCAAGTGAAACATAGGCGGTTCATTCACCTCCTATGATCTCATGCCATTTTTTCGTCCATCCATGGCCGTCTGAGTAAGATCTTACCACTTTCCGGTTAAAACCGGTGACTTTTGAGTTTTTCTTCTCCTCTCTGGGTTCTCGCTTTGAAACCCTAACTTCTAAACCTTCCGATTCTTCTAGATCTGTAACAGATCTATACATATTATGAGTTCTTTCCATGTTTTCTTTAAATATTTTTCAGTTTCCTAAACGATTCTTCATTTTTTCAAACTAGGGTTTTTAAATCCTTTTTCAAAACAGTTCTCTTTCTGATTTCTTGGCATTATTTTATGATTCTCATCGTGTTTAAAAATGATTTAAGCTTTTCACTTTTTGTTTGATTCATTTTGATAAGAAAACCCCAAATTTTTAGTTTCAATTTGCGATTTTGAGTCTATTTGCGATAGCGTTTTACCTGTTCTAGTATGACTACTTTGCTTTCATGTGTACTGTGTGATTTTATGATTCTTGTTCTATGCTTGCTTTTAGGGTTTCTGACTCTTCGTCACTTTTGCCTAAATCATGTTTTTTCTGCTAGATCCTTCAATTATTTGCTATGTTCTAGTGAATCCCTAATTTTGTGATTAGAGTTTCGGATTTTTGCCTAATGTGTATTTATTCCGTTTAAATCAGTACTATTTTTCCACTTTGAATCCTTAAATAACTGTGATTAGCACTTTACTGATTATTACACAATATTCTCTACTGATTTTGAGTGTTTCCTTAAATATGTGATATTCTCCCTAATTGATGCTGGTTTCCTGTGATTTGAATCTCATTCGAGGTTTTCTTGTTGATTTCCAGAATTTTCTGCCTTATTTCTATGAATAATTCTGTCAAATTGATTAATACATGCTTTCCTTAATTAGAGTATTCTGAACTTAGCCTCTATTACATGTCTCATACTTTGCTGGAATTATATGATTCTCTTTCCTTATTTAATCACTGTCTGTTATCGTTTGTATAGGACTCTTTAATTTAAGGGAGTACTTACACTAATTGATGTTTACTTCTATAATTGTGTTGAACTATTATTTGTTACCTTATTTTATGCCTATTTTCAAAACTATAAGTACCTTCACTCTTTCATTATCAAAGACACGAAGAGACATTGTTCAAATCTCTCTTACACACACACATACTCTCTTCTGTTCTTCTTCTGATTACTTGCTATTATCTGTCGGCTGTAAGCCAAGAATGATTATTCTACTCTTTAAGTTCTTCATCCTGTGTTTGACATCTCCTATATGGTATGTCCTAATTACAATTCGAGTTTCAAAAACAATATGTTTCTCTTAGTGCTTCAATTCATCCTGTTTATGATATGGTTTCTACTTATGGTTATGCTGTGATTTTTTCACTTAACTTGATTACATTGTTATTCATTTTACATGTTATGTATTCCCCCCTTCAGACTCAACATGTTTATTACCCCCTTTTGCATGTTTTAATGTGATTCTGCCCCACTTCTGTCTTCTTTGATTCCTGGCACACAACAATCTGCACTATATGTTACTTAATCTCTATGTAGTCCTGAACCCATGCTGAACCTATATGTGACTCTATCACTGTGTGTTTTCCCTACGTGTCTTATATTTGTCCCCAATCCCTCATCTCCCTACTTGTGGATACTGAACTTGTCTTGAAATCCTTGTTTTGTGTGTGCTGTTTTTATGCTGAGTTGTTGTTCTAGTTTCCCTACCCCTTCTCAAACTGCTTTCACTGAGTAAACTCTTCTGTTGTTCTTTAAAGCTTATTTCAAACGAGTTTATTTTCAAAAGTTGTTTTCCTACTTAATCTTTTCAAAGCTATGTCAAGCACTCTCACTATACTCTTAGAAACTTAGGTTCTGACCCTCCAATGTGTGACTGCTTTGGGATCCCCATGAGATTCCTCTTAACTCTGATACATTAGGGTTGGCTTTTCCACACTGCACTTACTCATTATGGTTATGAAAATTTGGGTGTGAGCACTGCTCGGGATCCCTTGAGGTCCTTAGGGAACTCTATCACACCCAGATTATATGGAAGGATGTGAAACATCTGTTGGCATCGAGAATTATCGAGATCTTGGGCCTATTGGTATGCTCCCTATAGTATAACTTTTATTTTCTTCTATTCATTTATGTAATTCGTGCAAATGTCCTGTAATAATTATTTGTAAACAACTATTGGGGATGGATAGTGAAAAGGGAAAAGAGTAGTTATGCATGTTATAGCTATTAAAGGGTAGAAAGCATGATGTTAGGTTTACATTCCCTATTTGCGCAATAGAACTCGTGTTTAGGATTAACCTGTGCAAAGCATAACATGAATTAGAAATCATGTCCTTTAGGCTTTATCAACACTTCTTCAGCATCTTATTTCAGTACTTTCATTTATCACTTAGAAATCCTGTGTTAGGGTAAATAATTCTAATAATTGGTATCTCCTGCAATTATGTTTCATACTGCTATGCACACTTAGAAATCCTGTCCCTAGGATAACACTAATAAACTGTCGCTCTTGCATATTCTAAAATCATGCCTAATGTTGTAATTATTGTGCATTTAGAAATCCTTCTCAGGAATTCTGCATATGCATCATTTTGCATCCCTACCTGTGCGTTAGATATCACGTTATAGGATCATATTCTCTCAACTACACCTAGTCTAACTACTGATGCATAAAATGGGTACAAAACAACTTCCCTCAGTTTCTCTAAAACAACTAGCAATAATTATGTGCTTTGTAACACCTATAACAACATGTTTAGGTAACAAGTTACAACAGTTTCCCTAATAATTCTGGTAATTAGTATACATTGTCCCCCGCCTAGGAAACCCTCAGGTAATTAAATTGCTAAAATAGGAGATTTGCCTCTTTTGTGTATGCTGCCTAATATTTAACAGGTTTTAAATCAGTAGGCAAATTGATTAGGGCTCATCTTTGAGTTATAAAAAATCCGCATATCTGCTTATGTTCTGAATTCACCTAGACACCATGTCTTAGGGTTCTAATTAACAGTACAACCCTTAATTGTGTTTGAGTCATGTTGTCTATTTGCATTATCTATGGAGGTGAATTTGATCCCCTTATCTGCTCTTCTTTGTTCCTATTTGCTGCAGTCCTATGTGTTTTTCTTGTCGCCTTAGTATTTTTTCTTTAAACCTGAGGGTCTGCCTAGAACTGCCCCTATAGGTAGAGGTCCTAAACTCCTCCAGGGCCATTAAGAAGGGACGGGTAACAACACGCAATAGAGATCGCTGACCAACACTCGCTTTAATAACCGTTAAGGGGTAGGAAGGGTAGATATGAATATGATGACCGGTGCGCTAATACCACGTTTAGCCCCTCATTAAGAAGTGATTACCGGGTATTGTACTGATGTGATCCATATGACAAACAACCTAGGACTCTCCTATCCACTGTTTACAGGTTTAGATTATAATTCTTTCAAAACATTACTCAGATATTAAATATTTTCTCAAACTTTTGTGACACATGTGTACTTAGACTAGGAATCTTTCAAAACTCTTTACTTGTTTAAACATTAATTACCTATTTGCTAGTTGCTTAAATTCACAAAGTTGTTTGGCCGAGAATCACAGTTGTGGACTCTGAGGGGTGCCAAACACCTTCTCTGGTTATCTAAATCTTGTTTGTAAATGACCCTAAATAGGTGCCCCAACGCACTTTAATTCGTTAGGTGGCGACTCTTTTAATCCTTGCATACCCCTTTCCCAAAAGGAAACGAGTTGTCCCGATAATGTCAAGACCCCGGCTAATTCGAAAAGAGGAGTTGAAAAAGGGGGCGCGACAAGAATTCTAGACACAAACGAAAGTGATGTGACGAAATTAAAAAAACACAATAATTTTTACGTGAAAAATCTCTCTCAAGGGAGTAAAAACCATGGCATACCATCGTAGGATTTACCTCAAAATTTTGCTAACTTTAAAGAGCGGGTTTACATTATAACTCAATAATAAAAGTGACTATAAACTCTAGTATGTTTTACTTGTAAAACGATACATTTATGTTTGTTACATGGTCTATAGACAAGTGGATTGATTTGATTAATAATAAAAAAATAAGATTAAAATTATGATTGAACGGCTGAAATTCAAGAAGATAGCAAGCCTGGCTCCGAATTCAGTATTTCCGAGAGCATAAGTGAAATAATGACAAAGTGATAAGAAAGCTATTAAATTGGGAGCAAAATAGTAAAGCAAAGCGTTTGTGCGCAGAATGTTTCATGTCCCCTATAATGGCTGTTAATCATGCTATTTATAGCTCTACATAGGAAAACAAGATCCTAGGATCAGGCTCCTCTTAAATGAGAATAAAAGTGTCAGTTATGAATATACAACAACATGCCTTGAATGCAACTATTTAATGCTAGTAAGTATTCTCTCATCGAATATTATTCGATGGCCAACCCTTGAACTTCTATAACCGCCAAGGTTCCTTAGGAATCCGTCCGGTGCCGATCACACATTGCATCCGGTATTAGTCATTTCTCGATTAATCTTTTGCCTATCCTCTGTTCCACGTGTCATTTTACCATTTGACCACTTGTCATCAATCAATTTTACCCCATATAGATACGTTAACCTACAATCAAGCCAATTGTAGCTATCACTGTCAAAACTATAAATTCTGGCCTAGAAAGCTAAACAAACTCTTTAAAACTTGATAATCTAGATTACACTTCTTAATAAGTAATATAGGCTACAATTAGAACAATGACTCTACTTTAAACTACTAAAGAACTTCAACAACTTCGTCTACTAGACCAAGTTTTTTGATATTTGATCAGCTTGAATCATTGAAAGCACATTTAATTGCTATTGCCTTGAATAAAGTCTCCTAGTAAAAACAATATGATGTTTTATATAGGAGTGAAGTTGGCAGAATCCTTTTCTAATTTTAGGTCCAAACCTAAAATAAGTAGGATACCTTTAAAACAAATCCTAAAAAGATTTCATTTATTTCCTTAAAAGACTCCTTACACGTTTTTCTTTCCATGCAAGTATCTTTATAAGTATAATCCTTATTGAACACAAATTCTTTCATCTAATATACTCCTTGTAATGCACGAAATAAGTTCTTCAAAAATACAACTATCAACATGAATAAACTTTCAACTCTCAAATCAACTTGAACGATGAAACAACTTCCAACTTTTGCTCAACATCAAAATTAATTTAAGCTCAATTCAACAGAATCCAAGCCGTCATAAGATTGACATCGATTTTGAGAGGTGTTATTGTGTCGATTACATTTTTAAATAGCTCTTCTTATAATTGTAACTAAAATCAGGTATTTTAAGTGCAATTGTGATAAGTTATGGACTCTTTTATTTTGATGATTGACAAACTTCATGAGATAACCAAATAAGGAACCTGATACAATTAGTTCTCTTGCATTCAGAGTAGCTAGTCAGATGTTCGGTTTAATTCTCAATGAAATCAGGTAAGAGAACATCAGTGGGAACATATATGGATCAATTCTCCTGGTCGTCGTGCAGTAAACTCTACAACTGTAAAAGTTTCTGCACTGTAGCGTCTGGCAGGCTACTGCAGTGTACTGTCTGGAAGTAGTACAGTAGCACATATGTAGCTTGCTAAGGCCAAACTAAAGGACACTTTATTGCATCATCCTTGATGACATCACACACACATATTATCAACATGAGGCAAGGAATTTCATCTTTTCAACACTTGCAAAATGAAAAGAACATATTCTCTCAAGTGCCAGCCCCCACCTCTCTCAAGAACAAAGTTGTTGCAACCTCAAGGACCAGACCCAAAGATTGAAGATAACTTAAGTCATTAGGTTTGTTGAGTCTTTGTTATTTTGTTCTTCATTTGTAATCCTACAATAATTCCTAGAAGTGTCTTTGTAGGGCAGATTTAAATCACTTTTTGGTTTAGTTTCTTGACTAGAGTTAGTCAAGTTTTGTTGCTTTGTAAAAGAATTATTGCAAAGACTTACAATAGAGTTATTGTAAGGAGTGAAGGATTAAGAGTTTAATTCCTAGATTGCAATAGGTTGTAATTTGAAGTTTGCTCGATTTAGCGAAGTTGAAATCCTACTAGGGTAGGTCGTTGTTTTTTTAATCCCTTGAGCAAGGAATTTTCCACGTAAATATCGTGTCTTATTTTTTTACTGCCTATTTACTATGGGATCAGATAGAGAACCTGATTCTCTATACTATTGTTACACCTTATGTTTTCGTACGTAAGAGTACGTCATAAGTCAATTGGTGTAAGCTCAGAAATGACATCATCTATGAAACTACATAAAGTAAGTTAATCATTTTACCATGGAGGTTACAAATATTGAGGATAATGAACAATAAGTGCAAAGAGGGTTGGAAGGTTCAGAAGCTAGGGAATTAAAGAAAATAAGTATCGTCGAAAGTCGACAAGTTGGGAATGTTATAACATGTACTTTTGGGTGAGACTAGGGTGCTCAAAATGATAAAGAGGTTATGGTAAGAGTTATTTTTTGTCTTATGATAGTCGTGTGTTATGTTTTGAAGTCAAGTGGGTTGTGGAACAAAAGTTGGCAAAGATCATCACAAGTTACATTCATAAGTTTTACTGAAATTTAGGTCAAATGTAACTACAAATTTCTACAAATATACTTAGAGTTACGGGGTGATCCACCCATCAAATTTAATATTTATGAGTCTATTTTCTAAATCATCAAACCGTTTGTCAGTACATCAAAGTATAGAGATATATGCAATTTTGCGAGACTTCGCAAGCTGCTAGGTGACAAGTAGGTGTGTCACCTACTTGCTTAAATGAGAGTCAGAAAATGGGCCAGTTTTGGTCGTCCAAAGAGACACGTTAAAGGCCTATTTCATTCATATTATACACTGGTAAGAGGGTACAATAACCAGAACTAAACCCCTGCAAACATCCTCCCAAAGCTTTGAGGAAAAACCTTGAGTTTGAAGAACCAAGATAGGAGCTGAGTTATTCAAAAAATAATTTCATCCATATTTTCTTCTCGATATGTGTTGAAAGGCATTCTATAATTTTAAGAACTCACGGGACAGTGATAGGAAGCCGTGAGTTCGAGTTATTCACTTGTAATGGATTGTTATGTGGATTATTTTGTGTTGCTGTTGGATTGCGTGTTTTACTACTATTTTATGGAGTTTTAGAGGAGGATGGGTATGGAGAAACACCATATAAATTCAGGGTGGTGGGTTGGTCATTCGTCATAACAATTTCGGGCTGTTTGACACTACTACGGTGGTTGTAATTTTTTATGGTGTATAAAAGGTTGGAAAATAATGTACATATGTTGATATTGTTGTGTTCTTGTGTTGTTGGTGTTATTGGGTGTTATTGTGAGTTTGGATGAAGTAAGGATTAAAGGGGAGATGTTTCCCGTTTTATTACAAAATAAGTTTGTTGTTCGTTGTGCGATTGTTGTACCTTTCGTAACTTAATGATGGTATTATTATCGTTGTTGTAGATTAAGGTGTGAATATGCGAGTTCAACTTGGTGATTGGAAAGATTGTGATAAGGTATGTTAAGGCTAAACTTTTCCTTCGTTTTGACATGATCCCGTAACTACATGAGTTTGATAACGAGGCATAAAGACAAGTTCGTATTCCTGAACTTACATACATTATCCTAGTCTCATAAGTTACAGTATTCTCCCTTACCGGGACTTTATATTCAGTTTAGTATTGCTTCTTTCAGCCAAGAGAGCAGATAGTGTATATATATACAACATTACAGTATTTTCTCCACAATCGAGCTATAATAGGTGGGTAGGCCTCTATTGGGAAACCTCTGATCAGATGGTGTTTACCTTGAAAATGTGTCAACAATTATATTTGATTTGTGATTCTAAAAATATGTGATTTATTCCAATACTAGTTAATAATCAAGAAGTAATAAGTGTAAGTAAGGAAAATGAGATAAGCAAACCAAAATTGTGTCAAAACTGAGGCCTCGAGCTCATTGGAACTAGGGACCTCGAGGTCTGACTATAGAAATAAATGAAGAACACTTAATGAAGAACAATAAAGCTGAGAGACAATGTTGAGCACGAAAAAAACAAAGAATGTTCTATTGCAGTAAATGTTATGTGTTACAAGAATGTTTGAGGTCCCCTTTATATCGGAGGGGTGAATCCCAACATAGTACATGTCTAATTATGACAGAGAAATGCTATTAGTACATCTGTATAACGGCCTTGTACGGACTTGTACTATCTTTGCAGACCACATTAACTCTAACCATGTGTCGTTGGAAGTTTCCCGTCTTTCCATGACGGTCATCGATTTTACATTGCTTCGAAGTAGACCGCGGTGAGCCTTCAATATGCTTCCTCGAGGTCTGCACTTCGGGGTCGAACTTCAGAATCTACTTCGAGCCTCTCATGACCCGGCCGGGAATTCATAAGAAACCTCGATATCGGGAGCCCCGGTATCGACTGTATACAGATAGTCCCCGCGTTTCTTAGAATGAAATAATAAGAAACGATTTAAATTATTTGACTCTTCGATTTCCCCATCATGACGTCAGTCACGTGAGGTTAGTGATTGATGTAAAAATTAGTGATTGATGTAACAGAAACGACATGCAAAAGTCACACCTGCACGATTCTCGAAAAACTTTAAATCGAAAACGTCGGTTGGCCGTTCTTTTACCTTCTCTAACATGCATACCTTACCCCTATAGATACCTCAATCCTTTACTCCTTAAACTTTTACCTTTCACCACATCTTCAGATCTTTAGCAACTGTGTTTATATGCTCAGTTCCTTCTTGTGTTCATCTCTCAAGCAATTTCTTCTTCTTCTTCTGAAACTTTACAGAAAAAGATGGCAAAGACTTCTAAGACCGTTCCTCAAAAGGAGAAGGCCACTTCATCATCACGCTCGTCTAGGAGCAAAAAGGTAGTACCTCCTCGTGTTGAGGAGTGTATCCCCGTGCCTTGTGAGACATCCTTTGACTTCAAAATAGAAAACCTTCTTCAACACCGGGACGATGCGAACCCATGTCTTGATACATCAGCCTGATAGTTGAAACTGAGAAAGTGAAGATTGAATGTCGTTGGGGGGAGGCGGTACAAGAAGATATCCCTTCATCTGAAGAAGACATAACTACACACAAATCTGGTTTCCTTAGTGTGTACACGTATCCTTTCACCTTAGGTCCTGTAGAACCATCTTCTCTACCGATAGACCCAGTGATCCTCGATTTCTGTAGACAATATAGGGTGACGCTTCACCAAATATATCCATCATTCTGGCGAATTGTTTACATGCTTAGATATTTTTCAAACATGGTCGAGGGGATGCCTTTTACCCTTGATCATCTGATTAGACTGTATAGCCCCCGACTTTATCGGGGTGGCCTAATTAAGCTGCATCGTCGATCCTCGAAGGCCTTCTTTGCCAGCATCGATGAGGACAAGGACAGAGGGTGGGTGAGCCGCTTTGTCCGAGTCAGGACCTCGAAGCTGATCCCTTCTAAGAAGATGCCATTCCCCGAGGAATGGAATATGAATCATAAGTAAACATGTTTCGTCAATCAGTTATTATTTTTTTCTTCCTTTTGAACTATCTTCCCTTTGAACTAACTCCCTTTAATGATGTAGCTGTCGAATGGTATCCCGGCGCGGTCAGGGATCTCCCCGGCTGGATTTGACTACTCTATTTGACCTGCCCGTATGTTAAGCGCGTGTGGCGCGACTTGGCCAAGACCCGATGGGCGGCCAAAACCCATGGTGAAGTTTTATCTCTGTCATACTTGAATTCCTTAAAGAAAATATATCTTGATAGTACTCTTACCCTTTGTTTTTATCTTTGTGCTTATGCAGGCCTTGGAGAGGCCGTTTTGATGAGGGAACCCCCGCATGTGGAAGCAGATACCCCAAAGCCTGCAAAAGAGAAGAACAGAAAGAAAAAATCACCAGCCGAGTCCTCGAAGCCCAAAAAGGCTAAAGTTCAAAATCCTAAGGCCGATTCAATGGCCCTAACTCTAGAAGCAGCTGAATGTCTTCGTGCTGAGGACGAAGAGGATGATGACTACCCGCTATTACTTAGGGGAAGAGGAAGCACTGTTGCTTCGAAGTCTGTTGAGCTGACAGTTGTCATGCCGAAGGCTGTCGCACTAGATGTTGCTGATGCGGCCCCACCTCGAGCTGAAGAGATTCTCGAGGGTGGGTCAAACAAAGTCCCTGAGCTGACCAATGGCCAAAATATATCGGGTGCCGAAGGGCACTTAGCTGATATGCCTAAAGAAGCCAATACTGCAGCCCCCCCCCCCTTGAAGAAGAGAGAAGGACCCGATTGAGCCACTCGTGATGATTAATGTAGGCGATTCTCTGTCAGTCCCGTCATTCTCTCCTGGGAAAATACGGGATGCCCAAGATATAGAGGCTCCTGACGTGGGGACTTCCCACGGAGAGAATTATGTGTTTGAAGGAAACTTTTCTAGGGTTGAGGAAGGCCCGATCTTAACGCCTCGCTCGTTTTCGAAGAAGCTGAGAAGCACTGTAAACAGGTAATCTATTGACTTAACAACTATGCCTTGAGTTCTGATTCTCATTTTTCTGATTTCTTTCCTTTATGTTTTTAGGCCGAAATGCTCTACAACCAGGCCTTTTCAAGGTCACAAGTTGAGTTGGCCCACTGTGAGGACGAGTATAGGAAGCTCGAGTTGGAGTTGGATGAGGTCATGGCTCTCTACGCCAAAAAGGAGGGGGAGCTGAATGACCTTCGAATATATTTGGATAAGACTTCTCGAGAGCGGGCCGGTATCGATGAGCAGGTAATACAACCTTAGTAGGCTTACTTTTGTGCTTTACTCAACTGTACATTTAATGCCTAAACTCGATCTTTGCAGCTCAAGTAGAAGGATGACCTGGTGGGTTAACTCCAAGAGGAGCTTAAAGGTAGAGACGCTGAGATCCTTGGGCTGAAGCAGCGCATGGACAAAGTAGCCTCCGAGAAAGAAACTCTCCGAGAGAAGCTGACCTCGGCTGAGCATCTACTCCAAGGGGAAAGGGGGGAAAACTGTAAGTATAAGGACCTTCATGCTGAATCAGCTACTGATCTTTCCAAGATTAAGTCCGAGATCGATGAGCTCAAATCTTCCTATCGGAATGATGCTGCTGCTGCCAACGCTCGGGCTAAGAAGGCATCTGTTGAGGCCAAGCTTAAGCTGAATCGAGCCTTTGACCATGCTCGATTAGAGTCTCGGAGGCAGGCTCTCGAGAGGTACATGCTAAAGGCTTCGATCTTTTTGCTGAGATCGAGAGAGTGAAAGCCTTAGAAGAAGAATTCCCAGCTCTGCTTATTTCTGACGAGGATTCAGCAAGTGGCTTAGAGAGCGGTGAAGAAGATGAAGAAGAAGTCCCCGGGGGGGGGGGGGGGGGGGGGGGGGGGGGGGGGGGAGGCCATTGATGACCAGGATGTCGAGGTCAAACTGTCGAGGGCGCAACTCCCGAGGGAACTTCATCCGACCAAGTGACCTCGGCCGAGGATTAGGCTTTATTTTTTCTTTTCCTTTTTTGTGTAAGGGCTCCATGTAGGAGCATTGTAAATATATTTTGCAAACTCTGTTATATAAGAAAGTATCATTTTGTTTCATCTTCGTATAATTTTCCATCTTGCCTTTGTTTTTATTTTGTGATGAATTTTGATTTTTGTCGATAATCAGTCCGATATGTTGGATTTAAATTATAAAACCCTTAGGTTTTTGTGCTTGATGAACAATTTATAAACGTATACCACTTAGGGTTTAATTCGATCTAAGCTTTAACTTGGGACCTTTCAACCCGAACTCGGATGAGGCCTCGAGCACAGTGTGCTTTGACCTTTAAGTTCTTTGGGTGTCGACCCTTAAGTTTTAAAACATTGGCCCTTAGGTTATTTTCAATTTGGTCCTTAGGATCTTTAAAATGGCCCTTAGGCTCTTTAGGTTATCCCTTAGGCTCTTACATATCGGCCCTTAGGCTATTTTTAGATTGGGTCGATTCGACCTCTAATATGGCTATAATTTTCCCCCATTCTGGCTAAAGACTTTTAAAGTTTTGTTATGCCTTGGAATGTTTTGTGTTCGTCCACCTCTTCGATGGATCAAATAGGAACCTCGATTATAAGTCGATATGTGAAGATAATTGAGTACCTCGTGAGGACTTTCGAAGGCTGAGTTTTTTAAGCCTTTACATTGAAGGCTGATTTTTCGAAGCCTTTCCATTGTTCAGAGATGATATTGTCAAAGCTCCCTTCTTATGCCAAGGGTAGCCTAATTAACCGGTTTTTTAGAAGTATTTGAAGGCCTTAAGTTTTATGGCGGAAGTCGGATGTCTCCGAGCCACAATATTTCAGCCGTAGCCTTTTTATATGACCATAGTCTTTATTTCCGACCGTAGCCTTTAGTCCTTGGGTGAGATGACCTTGGCCTCTATATTGAGGGTATGCCTTTTTAGGGGTCTTACAAGTTCGAATATATATAGCCTTGGCCTTAATATCGGGGTTATGCCTTTTTAAGGTCTTATAAGTTTGAATATGCCTCGTTGAGGTCTTATAAGTTCTATTATCGAGGTCTTATAGATTCGATGTTGCCTCATTGAGGTATTACGAGTTCGATGTTGCCTCATTGAGGTCTTACGAGTTTGATGTTGCCTCATTGAGGTCTTACGAGTTCGAGTCTTTGGTGACTCGATAAGCTGATTGTTGATGACACTTCCCCGAGTGTTCGAGAGTATTTGTCCCTTGAGCCATTTCATGTGAAAATAGTAAACTTCTTTGAGGCAAAAAGTGTTTTGATAAGTAAAGATGCTTATTTGATTACATGTGTACATGTTTTTGCCCTCGGGGGCTCGATTATTCTACAAGGACACGGTTCATTTGACCGTTTGGCCCAATACAACATTCTCCTATCGAGGCCCTCTTGGGCATAACTTGATTTCTTCGAAAACGTAACCTCCGAGGGTGATGCCCCCCCAGCATTCGAGGTTGATTGAAAAGAATCCTTGAATACTTGTTGAGTTTCTTAGGTAGAATATAGGTGTTTCCTCATTAAAACCTCGCTGGTAAAACCCATTTGGGATAAAACCCGATCTAAGGGAAAAATAGTGCAACACATGCTTTAAAATCCAAGGTCTTCGAGCGGAAGGGTGCTTCGATTCTTCTCAATCGTACACCTGCAACAAGTTAGTACGAAATATAAATGAAAAGGGAGAAGGTTATACCTTAGCAATAATAGCGTTTAAGCATCGATATATTCCAATTGCTTGGTAGTTGCTCTCCTTCCATAGTGCTAAGCTTGTAGGATCCTTTGCCTACTACTCCGAGGACGCGGTACGGTCCTTCCCAACTAGGGCCTAGATTCCCTTCATTTGGATTTTGTGATGACCCAAAAGGTCATCTTATGTAACTTAAGCCTTATCTATGTTCCGAGGCTCCGAGAGCCTCCGTTAGTCTCACCTCGTTATGCGTGCGCAGCCCGGGCGTGTAGCCGGGAAGCTATTATGTGAAAAGTTGATGAAAAATGAGTTTTGATAATTAATGAATGAATATAGTTGACTTTGGTCAACATTTCTGGTAAACGGACCCGGACCCGTGATTTGACGGTCCCGGAGGGTCCGTAGGAAAATATGGGACTTGGGCATATGCTCGGAATCGAATTTCGAGGTCGCAAGCCCGAGAAATGAATTTTTAAAAGAAATTGTTTTCTGAAAATAATAAAGGAATAAGAAAGTGAATAATTATGTGAAAACAGTGTTACCGCGCCCGTATTATGGTTTCGGAGCCCGGAACAGGGTTATTATATATTAATTGTCTTAATTGTAAAAATTTGGTGTAAAACGGGCGTGAATTGAGTGGTTTCGGATCATAGTGAGGTTTTGAGATTGTTAAAAGAACTTGAAATGTGGCATGGAAAGTGATGTTATGTTCCTGAGGTCCGAATGAGATTCCGATACCGGGAATAGTACCGTGGTGTCATTTATAACTTATCTGCAAAGTTTGAAGTCATTCCGAGCA
>ML246080.1:39283-54198 GCA_005239495.1 Nicotiana undulata | reverse complement strand
AGCTATGCGATCGCGGACCAATCAATGCGATCGCGGACCAATCAATGCGATCGCATAGAGTAATGGAACTGACATCAGCAAAATGCAATTACACCAGATTTTTACACTTTAACTCACCCCGTTAGCTACCCGAAACTCACCCGAGCCCTCGGGTATCAAAACCAAAACCACACATGACTCCAAAAACATCATACGGACTTGTTCAAACTTTTAAATCATCAAAATATCATCGAAATCATCTAATCAAACCTCAAAACTCTTAGAATTTTCTTAAAATTTCATAAAGCTTAATTATTCCAATTTTAATTTGAATCACGTCATTTCAAGTCTGTGTTAGACCAAACTTCACAGATAAGACAAATAACATATAATAAACCTGTTCCGGGCTCCGGAACAATAATGCGGGCCCGGCAACACGATTTTCACATCAAAGTTCATTTTCAAAAACCTTCATTATTTTCAGAAAACAATTTTCTTTAAAAATTTATTTCTCGGGCTTAGGACCTCGGAATTCGATTCCGTCCATACACCCAAGTCCCATATTTTCCTACGGACCCTCCGGGACCGTCAAATCACGAGTCCGGGTCCGTTTACCAAAATTATTGACCAAAGTCAACTTTATTCATTTAATTATCATAAAATTCCATTTTCATCAAATTTCAACATAAAGACTTCCCGGCTACACGCCCGGGATGCGCACGCATATCGAGGGGAGATTAACAAAGGCTTTAGAGGCCTCGGAACACAGATTTAGCTAGAATTACGTAGGATGACCTTTTGGGTCATCACAGCATCTTCATGCATTTACCACCGTGCTACGGCCGGTCGGGCAGTTACCACCGGTTGGGCATCTATGTATCATTATTTACCATCGGTTGGGCAGTCATGCATATTCATTTACCACCGATCTATGGCCGATCGGGCAATCATGAATTTACCACCGAGCTACATCCAGTTGGGCAGTTACACATTTATCACCGAGCTACGGCCGGTAGTGGAGTCATACATTTACCATCGTGCTACAGCCAGTCGGGCAGTTACCGCTGATCAGTTGTGCAGTCATGCATCATACGATATGGATAATAGAAACAATCTCAAAGAGAAGCATTGTGTATATATATATATATATATATGTATGTATAATAAGTATGCGTATAAGGTGGCACTTCAGAGATTCAGGTTGACTCTTATATGTCTTTAATTAATGTTGACTTACTATTTGGTTTCAGTTCTGCCTTACATACTTAGTACATCATTCGTACTGATGTCCTTTTCTTGGGGATGTTGCGTTCATGCTTGCAGGTATAGATAATCAGTTTGATGAGCCTTCATAGTAGAAGATATTGGCTTCAGCGAAGGATCGGTAAGACTCCACCTCATTCGGAGTGCGACCTAGTGTATGAGTCATCGTGTCAGAATTTTGCTATAGACTTATGGGTTGACCGGTACCTTGTCCTATTTGATATCAAATAATCATAGAGGCTTTGTAGATAGAGGTTCATTTTGTACAGTATGTCAGAGGCCTTGACGACCCATATGTATTCATGTTTTAAGAAAAATGGTTCAGTGATACAGTGTTGCCCACTTATAGTTATACATTCTGAGTTGTGGCCATGTTGGCCCATGATAGTTACAGAAGAAAAACAAATGAGTTACATAGAGGTTCGCTCGGGCCAGCACAGCACCAGGTGCTAGCCATGCCTCCCTAGGTTTGGGGCGTGACAAAGTGGTATCAGAGAGGGTCGTGTCCTAGGGAGTCTACGAAGTCGTGCCTAGAAGAGTCTCACTTATGGGTGTGTTGCGTGCCATATTTATAATTGAGAAGCTATAGGGCATTTAGGAAATGTTTCCCTTTTTTTGTTTCCAAATCGTGTCATAGAACTGAGTCGTAAGAAGTCAGTATGAAACTTTTTCCAGGTTTTGTATGCACCAGAGGTGTAGGTATCACAGCAGAGCTTTAATGCATAGATATAATTTCTACTTATGTGGAAGGAGGTTATGAAAGAAACAGAAGATAAGATGCGAGATTGAAAGGTAAGTAAGGTAAAGGTGAAGAAGATACGAGATACTCACGTACAAAAGGTTGTCAATAGTCCAGACATCAGATAGAAGTTGGGTTTTAGTTTAGTTTATAAAGGAGAGAAGAGTCGCATAGGCGCATTAACAAGGTCAGAGACAGTTATGAGATTCGATGGATTCCGACCACAAGTCATAGTGTGAGAAAGAGGCCTAAAGGGGGGAATTCCCTGGCCTTTGGAATTATTCACATAATAGTTGCCTAGATGGAGAGAAGAGTAGTAAAGTATTCACAAGATCTATAAGTTATGATAATAATAAGTGCATCAGTCAACATTCGAGGACGAATGTTCCAAAGGGGGAAATTATGTTACACCCCATGTTATCGTACGTAAGAGTATGTGGTAAGTCAATTGATATTTTTATATAAAATATAAAGTTTGGGAAAGTTGGATTTAACTTACGGAGAAATCGAGTTAAGATTTGCTTTGTAACGAGTCATTTTGAGAAATTAAATTCGTAAGCTTTATGATGTCATTTTAGGACATATCACATACCAAAATGAATGTCTTTGAACCTAGTTTCCAACGGTCCAAACCATTTATTCATACGACATCGGGGTAGAGAAATATGGATTTTTAAATTTAGGGTCGCCAAGTCACGTTGCCGCACTTCGGAGAAACTGGCAGGTTTATAAGCCAAGTTGAGATGCAATTTTCTCACAATCTATTGAGAGTTACAAGGATATATTTATATGGAATCAAAGCTCCATGTTTATATTTTCTAACACAAAAAATCGTTTGTCAATACGATATCGGAGTAGAGAGATACAAGTGCCCGAAGTTGCACTGCTCAAGCTGCCAAGCAGGCAGCTTACCCACATGTTTGGAGAATTGAGGCGGTGGGCTTATAAGTTGTCTTTACACATAACATTTTGTCAATATCCAGAGATTTATTACACCAAAACACTCTCAAGCTCTCCAAGAACTGGTTCAAGATCCCAAGAAGCAAACTCAAGAGAAATCAACACAATTCATCATCAAAGGTGTCAAAGGCTCCAAGAGAATTTTTCTATGATGTTGTGGTGTGATTAAGGGCTATTGTGAGCTAAGTTGAGTTATGGTTTCGAGTTGTAGCTGTTTTACAAGGTATTTATAACATCTTCTTGATTGTTCCTAAGGTTAATCTTGTGTTGGTTGTGTTGTTTGAGTGAAAAACCATAAGATAGCACTTGAAAGAACATGGGATATGGTTATTTTTTTGGTTCGATTGTTTCGTGGCTAAGTATATGGTTTGTGGTGGCTGAAAATTGTGAGAAATAATTTGATAATATTGTGTCTTATTTTTTTAAGATTTTCTATGTGTTAATTAAGTTTATTGAAATAAAAAAGATGAAAAATAAGTGATTGACGATAAAAATTAAGGTGCTAGATGTATGAGGCTGTTTTGGAAGGTATTTTGTGGATGTTTTAAACTAGAAATAATATGTTACATATAAGTATGATGTTCTGAAGGTTGTAAACTAATTTATGGAATAAGAGTTGGATCAGTTTATATCTTGTTATGAGTAAAAACAAGTTTGCCACTCAATATGATTGTTAAGATAATCAGAGAAACTCATATTGGATCATATCGTTGTTGTTGCTATTGTTGGTTATAATTGTTTTTGTTGGTATGTTGATGACCCTTAGTGGTATTTGGGTTGTATTAAAAATAGGGGGTTACTGCCCGATTTTCCTTAAGTCATACTACTAGCCAAATTTTCATCGTCGCCTTATGGTGCCCACGGGATTTTCACCAATAAGACTCTCTCATTTTAGATTTTTCCTTGACTCACCATCACCTTACGGTGCTCGTGAGGGTTTTCAACAGTAAGACTCTCTCATTTTATTAATTTACCTTGTGCCCATGAAGAAAGTGTTACCCATGATGTAAATCATACCTCATTCTTGCCTGACTTGGCATCCTCAAACATTTATGGGAAGATATTTCTTGGGACTGTAATGTAGGATTTTGGAAAGTAGAAAGAAAGGGTGGAATGAAGGCTCAAAACAACTTAAGATGAAAGGATTCAAAATTACAACTTTTGGAATCAGATCTTTTGCATAACTAAAACTTCTGCCCCAGTTTCTTTGTGTCTAGGGAATTTTGGATTTTTATTTTGATGAGACCGAGCCTCAGATTAAGGTTGCCTACGTATACTCAAAAGGAATTAGGTCGAATGTAGTTCCAACTTAAAAGTTGTTTTGTTTTGTTGCTTTTTTCTTATTCTTTTCTTTTCTTCTATTTCTTTTCTTTTTTTCTTCTTTTTCTTTATTTTTTTTTTCTTTTCTTCTATTCTCTTACTCTACCCCTGATACCAAAAGAGGGTATGAAAGAAAATAAATAAGGATCAAAAAGGGTAAAAAAGAAATAGGATAAAAATATTTGGGTAGCAGAATAAAATGCCTTCGTCATTCCAACTTTGAACATGCCAGATACAAAATTGAAGATAAGCAAAGAAATCATACATAATATCTCTTGACTTCATCAGAATTGATAGTCATATCCACACATCTGCCTTCTATGTCTGTTAAATACAAAGCACCATTGGGCAACACTCTTGTCACAATGAGCGGCTCCTGCCAGTTTGGGGCGAACTTGCCTTTAGCTTCAGCCTGATGTGGAAGGATGCGTTCCAATACAAGATGGACCACCTCAAATTTCCGGGGATGCACCTTCTTGTTGTATGCTCTTGCCATTCTCTTTTGATACAATTGACCATGACATAATGCTGTCAATATTTTCTCATCAATCAATCTCAGTTGCTCTAGTCGGGTTTTGACCCACTCGTCGTCATCAATTTCAGCTTATGCAGGTATGCAATCTCAACTTCTGCAGGTATAACTACCTCAGTTCCATATACCACCAAATAAGGAGTTGCACCTATTGAAGTGCGAACAGTAGTGCGATAACCTAGTAAAGCAAAAGGTAACTTATTATGCCATTGCCTAGAACCTTGCACCATCTTACGAAGTATCTTCTTTATGTTCTTGTTAGCATCCTCAACAACTCCATTTTCCTTGGGACGATACGGAGTGGAGTTTCGATACATAATCTTAAATTGTTGGCATACCTCTTTCATCAAATGACTGTTGAAGTTAGCAGCATTGTCTGTGATGATTACCTTGGGAATTCCGAACCGGCAAATGCTATTTAACCGAACAAAATCTACCACTGCCTTCTTGGTCAAGAACTTGAAAGCTATAGCTTCGACCCACTTGGTAAAGTAATCAATGGCCACCAGAATAAACCTATGCCTGACTCAATTGGTCTAATGACATCCATGCCCAAAGCAACAAAGGGTGAAGGTGCAGACATTGTGTGTAACTCAGATGGCAGAGAATGAATCAAATCACCGTGCACCTGGAATTGATGACATTTGCGTACGAAGCCGATGCAATCTCGTTCCATGGTGAGCCAATAATAACCAGCTCGAAGTATCTTCTTTGCCAAGACATATTCGTTATATGTGGCCCGCAAACTCCGGAGTGCACTTCAGTCATGATAGTTAAAGCTTCTTGAGCATCTATGCACCTCAATAGTCCTAGGTCTAGACTCCTCTTGTACAAGATTACCCCACTTAAGAAAAATCCACTAGCCAGACGCTGAATGGTTCTCTTTTGATCACCTGTGGCATGAACCGGATATACCTTGGATTTGATGTATTCCTTGATATTATGGAACCAAGGTTCACCATCAAGTTCCTCTTCAATCACACTAGAATAGTCATGCTGATCACGAACTTGGATGTGTAGAGGGTCTACATAAGTCTTATCTTGATGGTGCAACATCGACGCTAGAGTAGCCATACATCAGCAATCTCATTATGAACCCTAGGAATATGCTTGAATTCCATTGACATGAACCATTGACAAATATCATGCAAACACTGCCGATACAGTATGAGCTTCAGGTCCCGAGTTTTCCATTCTCCCTATATTTGGTGAACCAACAAATCTGAATCTCCTAGAACTAGTATTTCTTGGACTTCCATGTCTACAACTAACCTTTAAACCAGAATGCATGCTTTGTCAGCCATATTGTTGGTGCAATAAAATCGAAGTTGGACCGTTACAGAGTAGTGTTGCCCTGTTTCGGAAATGAGTACATGCCCTATTCCGACACCTTTCATGTTAGCAGCTCCATCAAAGAAGAGTTTCCAACCTGGCTTTTCAACATATCAACCTCGTCAACAATATAGAACTTCTTCTTCAGGAAAATAAGTCTTCAGTGGCTCATATTCTCCATCCACCGGATTCTCGGCCAAGTGGTTGGACAAGGCTTGGGCTTTCATCGCGGTTTGAGTCACATAGATAATATCAAACTCTGTGAGTAAAATCTGCCACTTCGCAAGTCTTCCTACAGGCATGGGCTTCTGAAGGATATACTTTAGAGGATCCATGCGAGAAATGAGGTAAGTAGTGTAGGACGAAAGATAATTCTTCAACTTTTGTGCCACCCAAGTCAGGGTGCAACATGTCCTCTCAAGAAGAGTATACTTAACCTCATAAGGAGTGAAATTCTTACTGACTTGCTCTTTCTTGCCCGTGATATGGTGTTGACCAGCACAAGTGGGTTTGATGGGTACCTATTGATATTATCAAATGCTTCTTGACACTCGTCAGTCCACTTGACCGCAACATTCTTCTTCAGGAACTTAAAGATAGGCTCACAGGTTGTCGTGAGTTGAGCAATAAACCTCTTGATGTAATTTAACTTTCTGAGCAGGCTCATCCCCTCGGTTTTTCTCTTTGGCGGTAGTAATTATTGGATGGACTTGATCTTTGAAGTATCCAACTCCATACCGCGTCCACTAACCACAAATCCCAACAGTTTCCCAGACTGGACACCAAATGCACATTTTGATGGATTAAGCTTGAGGTTATACCTGCGGAGCCTTTGGAATAACTTCCTCAATTCACATGGTCGGACTGGTTCTTTGACTTTATGATCACATCATCTACATAAACCTCAATCTCCCTATGTATCATGTCATGAAATATGGTAGTCATCACCCTCATGTAAGTTGCCCCGGCATTCTTCAAATCGAACGCTTATACCCGATAGAAATATGTTCCTCATGGCGTGATGAACGTTGTCTTTTATGCATATTCCTCATCCATGATCCATCTGAATCTGGTGATATCCCGCGTAGCAATCCACAAAAGATCCGATCTTATGCTTGGCACAATTATCAACCAGAATATGGATATTTGGCAATGGAAAATCATCCTTTGGGCTTACCTTGTTAAATCACGATAATCAACACATACCCTGGTCTTACCATCCTTTTTTGGTACTGGCACAACATTAGCTAATGAAGTTGGATATTTAGTGACCCGAATAACATTTGCCCCAAGTTTCTTTGTGATTTCTTCTTCTATATTCACACTCATGTCAGTCTTGAACTTTCGTAACTTTTGCTTGATAGGAGGAAATGCAAGATCGGTTGGAAATTTATGAACTACCAAATCACCGCTCAAGCCTAGCATATCGTCATACGACCATGCAAAGAAATCTTTGTACTCCAACAGTGTTTTGGTTATTTCTTCCTTGACTCACGGTTCTAGATGCACACTTATCTTAGTTTCCCTGACATTGTCTTGATCTCTTAAATTGATTGTTTCAGTATCATTCAAATTAGGCTTTGATTTTCTTCAAAATGTTTTAATTCTTTACTTATTTACTCAAATGATGCTTCTTCATCATACTCTACTTCTTGGATTATTATTTCAGAATTAGATTGGCTTTTAAGACTTTGCTGAAAATTCCTCATGCATGTCATGTCATTAGAACCAGCATAAAAAGAATTGTACAAAGAAAAACAAAAATGAAACACTATTAGGAATAATGGAAAACGAAAAATTGCATTTCATTGAAAATAAAAGGACAGAAGGATTTGAACATCAAAACAAGCGAGAAATAAAATCTGGATTACAACCCTGAAATAACCCATATAACATAAAGGAAAACAAAGCAAACTACAAAAACTCCTTCCAGGTGGGGAGAGGAGTAGCTTCCTAATTGTTGAGCTTCACATTTGGCCCAACGAGCTGCACATCTGCGTTACTGGAACCTTTCCTAATTTCCACCATATTAGCTTTATCAAACAGACTCTAAACCTATTGATCATCTTTTTATCAACATCGACCATAGGTTTTGGGACAAATGATATTGGACATTTTGCGGCCCCTGTCTTGACAAAAGATTTGGAGATGTGTGGAACAGGCTTGGGAGCGGCCATACCTTCTGTTTCAGCTTTTTAGCCATTTTACGTCCTCTCTATGGGCGTCAATCCCAAACCAAATGTACCAAAAATTTCAAGTGGACATACGGGATGCACAATACCCTGTAGAGATGAACCCAAGCCTTTACCCAGCACGAAATCATTCTTCAACATTCCATTTGCTACCATCTTCATCTTCATCTTCAATAAATGAAACAGTTGTATCATTATAAGCAGATGAGTCCTCATCACTGTGCACAATTATTTTCTGCTTGTCCCATTTGAACTTGACCATTTGATGCAGAGAATACGGGACTTCCTTAGCCGCATGTATCTAAGGCCTGCCCAACAACAGATTATAGGAGACAGCCACATCTAACACTTGGAATTCCATAGTGAACTCAACTGGCCCTATCGACAATTTGAAAATTATATCACCGACAAAATCTTTCCCTCCCCCAACAAAGCCTCGAACACATACATTGTTCATGTGGATTCTTTCAGTGCTGATATTCAACTTTTATAGAGTAGACAAAGGGAAAATACTTGCACTAGAGCTATTATCAACCAGTACCCTTGAGATAATAGAATCCTCGCACTTCACTGTGAGATAAAGAGCTCGGTTGTGTTCTATACCCTCTATAGGAAGTTCATCATCTGAAAAAGTGGACCTATTTGCTTTGAAGATCTTGTTAGAAATCTTTTCCAAGTGATTCACTGTGATCTTGTCAGGAGCATGTGACTCATTCAAAATCTTCATTAGGGATTTGCGGTGTTCATCTGAATGTATCAGTAAAGACAAAAGAGAGATCTGAGCCGGTGTTTTCCTTAATTGCTCCACAATGGAATAGTCTTGCACTTTCATCTTTTTCAGGAACTCTTCAGCCTCTTCTTCGGTGACCGTCTTCTTTACTGGTATTTGGCTATCCTTGAATGGCTTGGCATTCCTCAGTTCTTCTGGGGTAGAGCATCTCCCAGAACCAGTCAGTCCTCCAGTTTCATTGACTCTTTCCTCCACATCTTTCCCTTTATATGTCACTATCACTTGTTTGTAATTCCACGGGACAACCTTTGTATAAACCACTGGCAACTCGGTCACTAGCTTAATAACAATAGGGGTGATAAGAGCCCCTTCTTCAACTACGACGGGCTTGTTTGGGATCCCTGGCACAAACGCTTTTGGTTTTTACTGATTTGCCCATACATCCTTTGAAGGCCCTTTCACAACCAACATAGGTGACTTCATACTGAGCATGCTTAGTTTCTCTGTCACCCCTTCAATTGTCAAGGGCATTGCTTTTGTAGAGTCTAGAGCCATAACTAAAGTACCTTCACTAGCACGAATCATCATGTTGAACTTGGAAGAATTCCTCAACTCCCCATCCTTATGAACTATTTCAATCATGTGTGTATCTGCATGGGTTGGCAAAGGATTTTTGTTGATGTTTGGCGCATCTGGGCTCAATACGACAATTTGATTTGCATCAATAAGCTCTTGTATTGCTCTTTTCAAATTCCAACATTTCTCAATATATCGTCCCCCGTGGCATCAGAACAATATGCGCACCTCAGAGAGTAATCAAGGTTCTTTGGGGGTGGATTTGGTATTTTAGCCTCAATCGGCCTCAACACGCCCGATGGCCTCAACCTTTGAACAACTGACATAGGACTCTCCAATAGGGATGGAGGTTTCTTTCCGTTGATGCCTTTCTCTCTTATACTCCGGCCTTGGTCGAAAGTTCGGACCAGTAGGGTTGTGGGGGTGGATAAGGATTTTGTGGGGTTGGAGCATGCCTTGCGGGTAAGGAGGGGGTTGAGCATATGATTGTGCGTGATGAACATGGTATTGGGGTGGTCTGGCTGAGTATTGAGGGTCTTGTTGTGGGAAATAATGTTGGGGTGGATTATATAGAGCTTGGGTGTAGGCTTTGGGTTGGGGTCGAGGCTGATTGTAATGGTGAGGCGGACCCTTTGGGCCACGTCGTGGTCCAGAGATAACCATAGCAACATTGTCTTTCTTCTTGCCTAACAAACTTCTTGTGCCATTCTGGATTGCCTGTGTGGTTGCTTTTATGGCATAGTAGATCATGATCTTGCTTGACTTGAGTACCTCTTCCACCATTTCTCCCATCTTTACCACATCATTAAAAGGCGTACTTATGGCTGAGATCAAGTGGCCAAAGTAAGAAGGCTCTAGGGCTTGAAGAAAGTACTCGACCATCTCGTCTTCTTCCATCAGAGGATTGACCCGGGAAGCTTTCTCCCTCCATATGAACTCGTATTCCCTAAAGTTTCCATTGGACTTCTTCTCTACCTTGGTCAGGGATAGGCGATCCGGGAATGTCTATAATGTACTGAAAGTTTCGGGCAAAGGCTTGAGCCATATCGTCCCATATATACCACATTCTAGCATCTTGGCGGGTGTACCATTCCAGGGCTACCCCACTCAAATTCTGACTGAAATAGGCCATTAATAACTCATCCTTCCCAATGACGCCTCTCATCTTACTGTAGTAACCTCTCAAATAGGCCACGGGATCTCCATGTCCTTCGTACAGATCAAACTTTGGCATCTTAAACCCGGCGGGTAGTTGAACGTCGGGAAACAAGCACAAGTCCTTGTAAGAAACACTTACATGGCTTCCTATCCCTTGCATGTTCCTCAAAGATTGCTCTAAACTTTTCACTTTCCTGAATACCTCATCTTCCTCCACATTCTTAGCGGGTTTCTCTGTCACGACCCCAAATCCTAACAGGTCATGATGGCGCCTATCGTGGAACTAGGCTAGCCAACCATCACCTTACTGCGCTTTTGTTCAATTATAATAGTTCACAATTAAATAATAAGCAAGCAACCACATCATAATTAATATAATTAAGTATTAGCGTTCTCATATTAACCTAAACAACCTCCCAAGAACGGGAGGCAATAGTCATGAGCATCTAAGGATAAATAAATCCAACTCTGCTAAAACTATAATATATGTCTCTGAATCAAATGCTAAGACTAATTAAGGAAGGGATATGGAGAAGCTGTGGACGCTGGACAGCTACCTCGAAATCCCGTGAAAATGCTGCTACCACACTGCACCATCTACTGCTGCGAACTAGTACCTGGATCTGTGCACAGAGGCACAGGGAGTCTTTAAGAGTACGCCAACTCAGTAGTAATAAAAATAAATCACAGTCTGAGTAATATAAACACCCAGAACATGTACACAATTTCACAAAACAGTAGCACCAAGTCACCACGTAGTATTCATCAAATAATGAGTTTGAACTAGTACCTTGTTGGGTTATTATATTTGACTTCGACCGCTTTACACTATTTTAAAAGTGTAATTTGAGCGTATCAAATTTTGGCGCCGTTGCCGGGGAATACGGTTTTGAAATTACTAGTTAGTGTGAACTTCACTTTATATCTTGTCCTATTCCATCACAAGTTGTTTGCTTTGTATTGGTGTCCCAGGTGACAATGGCCGAAATTTATGATGAAGAGGAGAATCCTTTCGCCGATATTGAGGAATACATCGATGACTCAAATGCCATCCTCCCACCGGCAGTGGGTGCATCAACATTCAAAGTTGACCATGGGATGATCCTAATGCTCAAAGCAGAAGGATTGTTTCATAACTCTACTGATGATGACCCAACACAACACCTAAGGAACTTCTTGGGTGTGTGCGCCATGCACAAGCAGAATAACGTGACGGATGATGCATTAAGGTTACGGGTGTTCAAATATTCATTGGCGGGAGAAGCGAAGAAATGGTTACAAAACTTACCTCCTCAAACCATCACTACATGGCCCGATCTTGTTCGAGCCTTTTTGGCAAAGTGGTTCCCGGATAACAAGAAATCTGAGCTTAGAGATAAGATATTCTTCTTCAAGCAAATGCCAGGGGAACATTTACATGAGGCTTGGGATAGGTTCAAGTTGTACTTTTTGAGATCCCAGAACCATGGGTTCCCGGAACACATTTTGATGGAGAAATTTTACATGGGTTTGGACCCGCTCTCCCAATCGATCGCAAAGAATGCCGCAGACGGATCTTTCATGGATAAATCATTTGCTAGAATTACCCAAATACTCGATAAGATGGCTAAGCACAATCAATCTTGGCATTCAGAAGACACAACTGGGGGAATTTCTTATGGGACTCCGTCCATTGCCAACATGGTCAAGGAAAATCAAGAGAGAGACCAATTGATTGCGGGCTTAGCCACAAATGTTGATGTCCTAACCAAGATGCTCAAGGAGAATCAAATGAAGAAAGTAAACATGGTGGAGGATACGCAATCCATGGGGAGTCAAGATTGGGAGGAAGCTAATTATGTGCAAAATTCTCAAGGCGGTTATCGTCAAAACACTTATTGGAGGCCAACCCCGCAAGGGCAAGGCCAACAAAATTGGTGCAATGACCAAGGCGGGCAAGGATCGTGGAACAACAACAACAACAACAATTATTCCAATAAGAGTTCCAATCCTTATGTACCACCTAGAGGAAAATATTCCACTTCTTCACAATCGTCAAGCGAGTCTAAGATGGAAGGGATGCTAGAGCGGATTTTGCAAAATCAAGAGAAAGTGATGCAACTATGAGGAACATGTCCGAAGTGGTGTGTTCACACACCGCTTCGATTCAAAAACTTGAAATGCAAATGAGGGACCTCTCAAGAGAACAAACCCCCAAGCAAAAAGGCACACTTCCGAGTGACACGGTGGTAAACCTAAAGGGCGGCCCGGGTGGGTCGATATCTCATTTCATGGCCATCACAACAAGGAGTGGTAAGGTACTCCAAGACAAAAGTGAGCAGGTGGTCGATGTTGAGCATGGGAATCTAGAAGAGGAATCACGGAATGAGTTGCCGGAAGTAGTGGAAGTTGAAAAGGCTCCCTCAAAGGATGAGATTCAGAGGGAAAAGAAAGGGAAGGCAGTGGAAAAGGCGAAGGAGACCCCAAAAGCTCCTCCACCAATTCCTAGGCCTAGCCCTTCATTTCCTCAAAGGCTTGTAAGGCGAGTGGATGATGGGAAGTTCGAAAAATTTTATGAAATCTTGAAGCAATTGTCTGTGAATATTCCATTCTTGGAAGCCTTCCAAGAAATGCCGGGGTTCGCCAAATACTTGAAAGATTTGATGACAAAGAAAAGATCAACGAAAAATGAGGTGGTAAATTTGACTCACCGGGTTAGTTCAATAATTACTACATCAACTGTTGAAAAGAAGGGAGACCCGGGGGATTTTACTATCCCATGTACCATTGGGCTAAGGGATTTTGCAAGAGCACTCTATGACAATGGTGCTAGTATAAATTTAAGCCTCTTTCTATCTACAAGCAAGCGGGGTTGGGGTTGCCAAGACCAACTAGCATGCGCTTGCAAATGGCCAACCGAACTATAAAGAAGCCTGTGGGAATTATTGACGATGTTATAGTAAAGGTGGGGAAGTTCCTTCTTCCCTCCGACTTTGTCATTCTGGATTGTGCAGTCGACAAGGAGATTCCAATCATCCTCGGGAGACCTTTCCTAGCAACGGGAAGAGCATTGATGGATTCGAAGCGACATGAAATCAAGTTCCGGGTAAATGATGAAGAGGTCACCTTCCAAGCAAGTAGGGGATTGAAATTGCCAAGTGCCTATGAAGGGATCTCGGTAATTGATGTGGTAGATGAGGTAGAGGATGTCGTCGAGATAAAGCTGGTAGGAGAAAGCCTTCGTGAGGCCCTGGGAGCAATTTTGGTGAATTTCAATGTTGAAGACATTGAGGGTTATGCAGAGATGGTTAATGCATTGGAAGGTCGAGGGTCCTACACTTATGCACCGAAGAAGCTTTCTCTTGACCTTGAGAATCGTGCGACACCACCTGCCAAACCCTCAATCATGGAGCCACCACATCTAGAGCTCAAACCACTTCCGGCACATTTGAGGTATGAATTTCTTGGTCCAAATACTACTTTACCTGTAATCGTGTCTTCTTCTTTGGATGATGTGCAGGTAGATGCATTGCTAAATGAGCATAGGAAGGAAATTGGATGAACCATAGCAGATATTCGAGGAATTCCCGCCAGAATATGTGAACATAAAATTCAGCTAGAAGAGGGGAGCAAGCCAAGCGTAGAGCACCAAAGGAGATTGAACCCAGCTATGCAGGAGGTAGTCAAAAAGGAGATTATTAAATGGTTGGATGCCGGGGTAGTCTATCCAATTGTAGATAGTCCGTGGGTGAGTCAAGTGCAATGTGTCCCTAAAAAAGGAGGCATGACGGTGGTCCACAATGAAATGAATGAACTTATCCCGACGAGGACGGTCACCGGATGGAGGGTGTGCATGGACTACCAGAAGCTTAACAACGCTACTTGCAAAGATCATTTCCCTACGCCTTTTATTGATCAAATTCTTGATCGACTAGCGGGAAGATCTTTTTATTGCTTCCTCGATGGATACTCCGGCTATAACCAAATCAACATCGCCTTGGAAGACCAAGAGAAGACAACCTTCACCTGTCCTTACGACACTTTTGCTTTTAGCAGAATGCCATTTGGGCTGTGCAATGCCCCGGCCACATTTCAGCATGGTATGATGTCTATCTTCTCTGATATGGTGGAAGACTTCTTGGAAGTCTTCATGGA
>ML246080.1:20591-32114 GCA_005239495.1 Nicotiana undulata | reverse complement strand
AAATTTAAGGAGTGAAATGCGGTCAAATATGCGACCGCATATCCCAAATGCGAACCGCATTTCAATCGCATCTCCATCTGATGCCTGAAGCCACATTGCAAATGCGACGCATGAATGTGATCGCATACCACCAATGCGGACCGCATCTCTCAAATGCAATGAACCTCTGGGACCTAGGGTTTTGATATGCGATGAATAAAGTGAAGATGCGAATCGCATCCCTGTTATGCGACAGGAATGCGATCGCATATCAGCCCGACTGGGGTGTTTTTGTCTGTTTTTCACCCGAATTTTCTGTCCACTATAAAAGGATTTACTTGGGTGTTGTGGGTCATGCTTGTCTAGCTTTTGAACAACATTCTCTCATTGAATATTCTTCACCTTTTGGAAGTTTTAGAGCAAGTAAGTGGTGGTTTGTAAGGATTCATGACACTATTAAATACTTGTTTCTTTTGGTTATTTATGATGAGTAGCTAAGTTTAAACACTGAGGGTATGGACCCTAAATGGGCGTTATGTATTTGGGTATTTGCCATTGAATATATGCATAACGGGTAGTTGATATGTGTTTACTCTTCGTCTTATATTTCTTGTTAATGGTTGCAAATATTAACTTATGCCATAAATTTTATCTTAGCTTGAAAAGCGGGTTAGATTTGGTAAGAGTAAATACCAAAAACTCGAGGCGCTAAACCTCGTTTAATAGAATCACTTAGGAATAAGTTGGTTTTATTTGGCAATAAGTGATTCGGATTTATTGCAACTCTTTTACATTTGGAAAAATCATAAAGAGGAAATACCATCTTAGTATTGGAAAATCTAGGATAGTTATCATAAGAATCATTTGCATATCAAGAACTTCCTGTTAGAAATATATCATATTAATACCCACTTGCATTACACTCCATGAGAGGGGACACAACCTTGGTTATTTTACCCATATTAATTACATCCTAAATTAGTTTCCCTTGTCACTACTCTTTCTTTAAAATAGTAAACTATCAATCCCCATTTTCTGGTTCACTAATGGAATAGAATTTCGATTTGAGTTAAGAACCACACTGACAAAGTAATATTTTCACACCTATTCCCTGTGGGATTCGACCCCAACCTTGTTGGGTTATTATATTTGACTTCGACCGCTTTACACTATTTTAAAAGTGTAATTTGAACGTATCAAGCATAGACAATTTCAGATGACTAGTTGAATGATATTACTATTTGGTATTGCTTGATGAGAGTGTACATTTCAGAAGGGGCACTGTGTTTTGATTTATGGATACTTCATTGGTATTGCGACGCTCTCCTGGTTGATCGACTGCTGATATACAAATTTTTCTATGTGGCACAGAAGAAATATAGAAGTATTCCTATGATCTATGTGTTACTCATCTATGCTACGAGGAGTTGTGATTCGTTGATTATATGCACACATGGTGCGGTTCTATAGTGGTCTTATAGCGGAATTGGAGCAAGATGAGTAATTGGGTATTGCATGACGGGTGGCGTATTGGTTATGTTCTTTTGGGTTTAGTGTGGCATTGTGTCATTTGCTTTTCCATGGTTATGGTAATGCACTTTAAGTACTTGATGTCTAATTACGTATTTTGAGCAGGATGTCTTGAGATATATAATATGGGTCGGTGTTTGGATAGGGTCACGCATTATAGAGAAGTTATGTTGGGATATGATCCTTTGTGTTAGATTCATGTGTTATGGTTCTACGGTGTGTAATGGATTTTTTTCAGCGTTTCGTTATGGCAGTACTTGTTATTATTTAGGGATAGTTCTCTCGTTTGAGTCATTTTCCAGGATTGAGTGCATTGGAATGTTGCTTATTGGTGCACTGATCGTACATGTTGTGGCTTTAGATTGTACTGATGTGACATGTCACTAGAGGGGTCGTGTTGGATGAGATGAGGTCATTGAACCTAGAATGGATACTATTGGATTTAATTACAACATGTATGGAATAAAATATCGTTAGTCGTCTTAGAAATTGGCTATAGTTCTTGTCGAAGGAGGGAGAGTTCAATGACTTGTTAGTATGATAAGTGGTTACGAGTTTTTACGTGATTCTTTCATCATTGGTAGTATACAAAGGTTAAGAACAATATTTTAGCTGATATGAGGTTCATTACCGATGTCGAGTTGGTTATCGAGTAGTTATTGCGGTCGAAAGTTATCGTTATGAGTATTTGAGTTGTGTGGTATATCATGTGATTGTGTCTTGGATCATGGTTATGGATTGAACAACTTGTTTAGACTTATACAACTGTAGATGTGAAGTTCAGGTCTTGTAGTAAATTCCGTATGTTGGAAATTGGATATTGTGGTTTACGAACTAAGGATGGAGTAATGATACTCAGTTGTGTGGTGTTGTATGGCCTAGTTGAAATAGGGTGACGTGGGATCACCCCCATAGAATATGCATGATAAGGTTACACAGCGATTTGACGACTTAGGAACAACTCTTGGCACGTTCGAGGACGAACGTATGTTTAAGAGGGAGAAAATGTAATGACCCGACCGATCATTTTGAGCATTTACACTTCGCTCGATAGTTTGGGGGCACGAGTAGCTCTGTATGATATATTAGGACTTGTGTGCAAAACTTGAGTTCATTCCTAGTTGATTTGATATGTTTCGGCGCGAGTTTTTGGAAGTTGAAAGTTTGAAAGTTCATTAAGTTTGATTTGAGGTGTGTTTCGTCGTTTCGATGTTGTTATGCATGATTTGAGACCTCGAGTAAATTTGTGTTCTATTATGGGACGAGTTGGTATGTTCGTATGGGGTCCCGAGGGGCTCAGGTGAGTTTCAGGTAGGTTTGGGTTGTGTTGTTTTTCTTATATTTTGATGTCGTTTCTTCAAGCATAAATGGTACTACATTGAACAAATAAGATCCGATTTATGTTTTGATTGAAGCATTATATCCATATCGTAATTACGGATCCATAGCAAAAAAAATCGTCAAATTTGGACATCGTATGAGGATTTTATGGTCATTTTTCTAAGAATTGGTTTGCTAGATTTTTCAGTAATTATGAAAACTGATTTCGTATTTAAAAATCTTCACTATTTCCAAATATTGAAACCCACATATCTCCTTCATCATAAGGTCAAATGGAGTGATTCAAAAGCCTATCTTGACTGAAATTTCATAAAGAATCTATTAGAGGCATCAAAAGCAAGTTTTTGGATTATTTGGAATGCAAAACAAGGCAGAACAGCTTGACAAAAATACTTAATATCGAAGATTTGGTCATTTGGTCATATTTTGAGTTGGGGAGCTCGAATTTGGACAGTTTCGAGCCGTTCGGAGGTCGTTACACATGGGATGGTATTTTTGGAGCATCACTTGGCTTGCAGGGTATTGCATTTGGCTTGTTCGAGGTAAGTAACACTTCTAAACTTAGTGTTGAGGGTATGAAACCCTGAAATACGTGTTATGTGATTGGTATTGAGGTGAGGCACATGCTAGGTGACGGGCGTGTGGGCGTGCACCATGTGAGTTGGGACTCCGTTGTTTCCGTGGCACTGTATAGTGGTCCTATTTTGTTGATATATGTGTTTTCACCATGTGATAAAGTAATTGAGTTGTCAATCATGTTTAGGATTTATGTTGATACTGTTAAAACCCATAGTGGTCGTTTCTTGCTGTTATTTCACTGATTTTATTAGTATTTTGTACTCAGTCATATTCATGCATTCATATCATATTTCAGTCTCAGTTGTTATTTATTAATACATCATATCATTGTTGTCGGGCTAGTTTAATGACATTGTGAGCCCGTGAGTGAGAATGGAGAGATTGATGACTAAGTGAAGCCGAGAGCCTAATTTTGAGTGACAGTTATGGGATCGGGCTGCACGCCGCAGCGGTTATACCGATTTTATGATAGTGCTTGGGTTATAGGATCCCCTCAGGAGTCTATACACACCCCAGTGAGCGCGGTTGATTATAATGAGGGATGGATATTCCCTGGATATGGATCTTGTCCGAAGCATTTATATATCTGGGGATGGATCTTCCCCACGGGATGGATTTTCCCCTACCCAGTACTGAGTGACTATTGGTCAGTTGATGTATATATTCCGGGATGGATCTTCCCTGAGCTGGATTGGCCATATACAATACTGAGTAATTGAGCATGATGAGTGGAAAGTATGAGGCAGTGATATTGAGTACTCTGAGAGTGTGAGTACATAAGTTCATCTCTGAGATACATGGCATTGACATGCACACATGACATACATGCATAAAGATGCATTTTCGCATGATGTACAGTATCACGCCATTCATGACTTTTCACACATATTGATATGTGAGCATAGAGCGGTATTTCACACTTGGTATATGGAAAGAAAATGAAACATCTTATTTATTATGGAAAGGATTCTTGGAAAAATTAAAATTTTCAAACTATCTCATATTTTTTGATGATTTCGGTAAAGGATTTGAGCTTTCACTGATATATTTAAAAAGCAGAACCATTTCAGGAATTATGAATAAGCCGAGCATTTTAAATTCCGAGTTACTTCTTTTATTACTTGCCTTGCATCCCTATGAATTGTTGTTGGTTATTGGTGTTGGACACGGCCTATGTTCCAGCTCGTCACTACTTTCAACCTAAGGTTATGTCTAATATTTATTGGGTACATGGGGTTGGTTGTACTCATACTACACTTCTTCACCTTGCGTGCAGATGTTGACTGCTAACGTTGTTGTGATCGACGGGAGCTGGAATAAAAAATGTACCTGTGTTCCGGTTGTAGCTACCTCTTGTTCATGGTATCCTTAGATTTATAAAAGTCTGTTTATATACATTTCGAACAGATGATGTATTTGTTTCATACCAACTTTGTAAATTCTAATCTTAGAAGCTCATGATTTGTACTACCAATTCTTGGGAAATGTATAAGATTCAGGCAATTCCTTTTGTTTAATTGTCTTATTAATATTACTGGAATTGGATAGTTATTAGTTGGCTTACCTAGCGGGTTGGGTTAGGTGCCATCACGACTAGTGGATTTGGGGTCGTGACATGTTGAATGGATACCGACTATGGTGTCATGATCCCACGGTACCAAAATTTATAATTAGCACAGATGTAACCTTTGAAGAATCCTCTATGTTACATTCTAGAAAAGAGTCTTTTAGTTCTTGTAATACGGATAAAGGGAAGAGTACACAAAAGCATGTGGAGGTTGAGATTGGCATTCCTTCCCATCCATGCTCACCAACTTTTGAGAAAAATATAGTTGAAACTCCTGAAGTTAAGCAGAAGCTGAAATTCCTGAAGTCGAGACTCTTGAAGTTGAACCGGAAGATAAAAGTATTCTATAGCCAAAGATAGACCAAGAAGAGAAAGTATACAACCACTAAGGTTTGGATATTATGTTGCATTTTGCTTTTTCAATTGCACAGGAAACTAAAGAAATTGGAGAACCATCAAAATATTCAGAAGCAGTTTCTGGTGCCGATTCAGCCAATTGGTTGATTGCAATGAATGAAGTAATTGAGTCTCTCCACAAGAATGATACTTGGTCTCTTGTGAAGCCGCCATCAGGAAGAGAATTGATAGTTGCAAATGGGTCTCCAAGAAAAAGGATGGCATTCCAGGGGTTGAAGATGCGAGGTATAAGGCACGATTAGTCGCAAAGAGCTATAGTCAGGTACAACTACAAGGTGTGCTTTTAATGATATTTTCTCACATGTCGTTAAACATAGCTTTATTCGTGTCTTGCTTGCCTTAGTTGCCATGTATGATTTGGAATTAGAACAGGTTGATGTTAAGACGGATTTCTTACATTGCGAACTTGAGGAACAAATATACATGAATAACCCTGAAGAATTTGAAATTAAAGGAAAGAAGATCATGTTTGCTTGTTGAAGAAATCCTTGTACAGATTAAAGTAGTCTCCAAGACAATGGTACACATGTTTGATTCCTTTATGTTGGGTCATGGTTATTAGAAGAGCATTTGTGTACATATTACTATACGTTGATGACATACTCATTGCTGCTAAGGATTTGAGAGAAATTCACAATTTGAAAAGCCAATTTAAAAGTGAATTTGAGATAAAGATTTGGGAGCAACTAAAAAAATCTTTGGCATGGAGATCAAAAGAGACCGAAGAGCCAAAAAGTCATTCCTGACCCGCAAAAGTACTTGGAGAAAGCCTTGGAGAGGTTTGGCACAAAATATGCTAAACTAGTTAGTACCCCTTTTGTTGCTCATTTTAAGTTATCAGTTGCTCGGTCACCGCAGTTAGAGGAAGAAGAGAGGTATATGGCACAGGTAGGGGTGTTCTTAAGAAACTGAAAACACGAACCAAACCAACCAAAAAAATTGATACTTTTTTTTATTTGGTTTGGTTTTGGTTTTGAATTTTCAAAACCGGTCAAATTTTGTTTGGTTTTGGTTTTAATCAACATTAACCGAAAATACCGAACCAAGCCGACTACAAAATTAGTTATTTAAAATTTATTATTACACCTATATATATGTATATTTTCATACAAAGTTTCTAAAATTTTATGGTACATGTTAACAGGGACGGAGCAATAATACCGGCTACGGGTTTGGTCGAACCTAGTAATTTTGGTTCAAATCTTATATTTATCTTTTAAATTTTATTACTTATGTACAAATATTAATTGAGGACCCAGTAACTTGAAAGGATTAGAATCCCGAACCATAAGCTTGAAATCCTAGCTTTGCCTTTGCATGTTAATCGTTTGCACTTTTAGTCTAGTTCTTTGATTTGCCTTTATATTTTAGTTTGATTGGTAGCTTTCTTGTGCTAAGGACAACAATCAGTTTCGTGTTATAAATAGTCTATTTATAATTGAGTCTTTAACTTATTCATCACTATTTGATTAAATTATCATAAATATTTTTTGTTAAATGATAGATTTCTCAAAGAACAATTGATTTGATGGTGTTATATTAAAAATATAGTCACCGGAATATGTGTTTGATAGTGTATGTCTCATATTTAATAAAAAATCGATAAATAACCAAAAAAATCGAAAACCCGACATAAACTTAATCGATAAAAAATCGACTTAATTGGTTTGGTTCCAATATTTGAAAAATCGACTTACTTGGTTTGGTTTCTTTTAGGGAAAATCTAATTCAAACCGAACCATGAACACCCCTAGGCACATGTACCTTATTCCAGTGCAGTCAACAGTATTATGTATGCAATGGTGTGCACACGTCCAGATATTTCCCAGTAAGTAAGTGTAGTGAGCCGATATATGGCTTGCCCTGGTAAAGCACATTGGCAGGTTGTGAAATGGATTCTCAGATACTTGCAAGATACTTCAAACATATGCTTGGAGTTTGGGAGATATACTAACTCTTTGGTTGGTTTATAGACTCAGATTATGCAGGAGATCTTGATAAAAAGAGGATTACTAACATGCTATGGATTTTGCATTGGTGGTTGCGCTATCAGCTGGAAAGCTACATTACAACATATAGTAGCTTTATCTACTATCAAATAAGCCTTGCGGTTGAAGGGTTTATTTGCTAAACTTAGTTTACACCAAGGTGGTATTACTATTTTTTGTGATAGTCAAAGTGACATTCACTTGACTAAAGACCAAATGTATCTAAGAGATGACGAAGCATATCGACATAAATTACATTTTATCTGGGAAACCATTGCTGATGGAAAACTATTGGTTCAGAAGATCAACACCAAAGACAATCATGCTGACGTGTTCACAAAGCCTCTTGCAGTTGGCAAGTTCAAGCTATGCTTGAACTCGATTGCTATTTTATGAAGAATGATTTGGCTCATATAGGCTTTTGCGAAGAGGTTGGAGCAAATTTACTATATCAGCGAAAATTAGGCCAAGGTAGAGATTTTTAATATGACCAATATTTTGGCTAGTGCGGTCCATCTCATATAAGCATAAGCCTATTTGCATGTATACTTTGCTGGCAATATTCTTTAGGGCCAAAGTATTACATTATGTGGTGGATATTATTTTCAAAAGTTGCATTTTTTCTTTTACAGCTTGGAGGTTCGTTCATTTTCAACACACCAACAAGATTTGAGCCTCCATTTATTATTTCTCCCTCTCATCCTTTATCTATTGAGAGTTGTTTGTAAGAGAGTTGAGTGTTGGGAGACACTTGTGTGATCCTCTTTCTTTGGAGTGATCTTGTAAGGTTATTCTTTCGGGGGTATTTGGGATTAATGTAATGACCCAAAAGGTCATTCCGTATATTTTTGACTAATTTTGTATTTCGAGGTCGTGAAAACCTCCTTCTATCTCACCTCGATGTGTGTGCGCAGTCTGGGCGTGTAGACGGGAAGCCGCTATGTGAAAAACTGATAAAAATGATAATTTTGTGTTGCAATTTGAGTAAAGTTGACTTTGGTCAATATTTTTAGTAAACGGACCCGGACCCGTGATTTGACGGTCCCGGAGGGTCCGTAGGAAAATATGGGACTTGGGCATATGCTCCCAAGTCCGAGAAATAAATTTTTAAAAGAAATTATTTTCTGAAAAATATAAAGGTTTTTGAAAGTGAAATGTTATGTGAAACCTGTGGTATCGGGCCCGTATCTTGGTTCCGGAGCCCGGTACAGTTTCGGTATAATATTTATGTCATATCTGTAAAGTTTGGTAAGAAACAAACTCCATTTGACGTGATTCAGACCATAAATGCAAATTTTGATGTTTAAATAGGTTTTGAGAAATTTCATTGATTTTGAGGTTAAATTCGATGTTTATGATGTTATTTTGGTGATTTGATTACACGAATAAGTTTGTAAGATGTTTTTGAGGTTCTGTGCATATTTGGTTTGGAGCTCTGAGGGCTCGGGTAGGTTTTCGGGGTGTTTGAACTTAAGAAAACACTGTTGGTGCACCAGTTCTGGTGTGCCCGCACCTGCGAGCCTAGGGTCTCAGGTGCGAAAGTCGAGCAGTGATGTTTTTAAAAACAAACTTTAGACGTTTCTTCTTCAACTTTTTCATAAAAATAGAGGACCTAGGGCAACTTTCTCAAGAGATTTTCTTCCCAAATCGTAGGTAAGTGTTCACTAACTGATTTGCTTCAACTTTCTAATGTTTTTCATCAATTATCATCAAGAATCCTAGGGTTTTAATGGTAGAAAATTAGGGGTTTGGGTAGAGTTAGTTTTTTTTTATTATTTGGGAATTTGACCTCGTTTTGGGGTCGAATTTCAAAATAATTTATATATTCGGGCTCGTTGGGGAATGGGTGATGGGGTTTTGGTCCGAACCTCGTGTTTTGACCAAACGGGTCCGGGATCGAATTTTGGATTTTTGGGAAGAATGTTAGAAAGTCTATAATTAAGCATTGGAATTGAATTGTTTTACCTTATTTGATGTTATTGAGTCGATTATGTCTAGATACGATTGATTTGGAGTCGGGTTCAAAAGGAAAAGGGGTGCTAGAGGCTTGATTTGATCGTGGAAGTCGAGGTAAGTGTTTGGTCTAACCTTAGCTTGAGGGAATAGGTGTTGAGTCTTATTTGCCACGTGTTTATTCCATGTCCAATGTATAGGTGAGGTGACGAGTACCTATATGTTGTGGTCAAGCATGCCCGTGAGTCGAATATGAGTAATTATGTGATTTTCATTGAGGTTTATTGTGTTATGGATTTAATATCAATTTGGCAGTTATTCATTTGAGGGAAATTCTTGGTTGTGAATATTGTTGAGTATATGATCGGTTGAGAAATATTTTGTTAAATTATACACTTGTGTAGGATTGGTTATAGTTGTGTCCCTTACCGGGACAATATTATTCTTGTTGATTTCCTGTGCATTTAAGGTTTCTTATTGTTGATTTTCCTGTCAATTGTTGTTTTTATGATGTTTATGTTTACTTATACACGATGGGACATTCCGTGCCGTGTTGTTGATATTTATGCACGAGGGGACATTCCGTGCCGTGTGATTGATATTTATGCACGAGGGGACATTACGTGCCAAGTTTATGTTTACTTATGCACGAGGGGAAATTCTGTGCCGTGTTATTGATATTTATGCACGAGGGGATATTCCGTGCCGTGTTATTGATATTTATGCACGAGGGGACATTCTGTGCCGTGTTGTTGATATTTATGCACGAGGGGATATTCCGTGTCGTGTTATTGATATTTATGCACGAGGGGACATTTTGTTCCGTGTTGTTGATATTTATGCACAAGGGGACATTCCGTGCCGTGTTTTATGATATTTTAGCACGAGGAGACATGCCGTGCCGTTTCTGTTTACTTGTTTGTTCAGAGTTGTTAATTCTTGTTGTTATTTAAATATTTCAATTGTTGCTATGTTACGTCATTTCAATAATTGCTACCCTTTTGTCCCCAGCACGTATTTCCCCGTTTGTTGTACCTAACTGCGTATTTCCTGTCGTTATTTCTGTTATGTATTATCAAACTGCACATGTGGTATTATTTGTCGTGTTCTAGCCTCGTCACTACTTCGCCGAGGTTAGGCTCGACATTTACTCAGTACATGGGGTCGGTTGTACCGATACTACACCTGCACAATTTTTGTTGTACAGATCCTGGTACCGGACCCAGTGGACACTGATCGAGGAGGCTTCCTTCAGTCCACTAGGCGACACTGAGGTAGTCCTGCAGGCGTTCGCAGGCCTTGGCGTCACCTTCTATCCTACTTCTTTCCTGTCTTATGTATTTCTGAGGCAGTAGTACTTGTTTATTCAGATCTCTATTTGTAGTGTTCATAGACAGTCCGTGAATTTGTGACACCGAATTCTGGGAGTGGTTATTATGGAATTTCGATAATTATGTAATTAAGTTGATAGATTTCATTTCCTCCGCACTTTTATTTCTATTCGTTATTGTATATCACTTTTTAAATGCTAAATAATAAAGGAACATGTTAGAATAACCAATAATGTTGGTTTGTCTAGCGGGTTCAACGTTAGACGCCATCACGGTCCCGACGATGGGATTTCGGGTCGTGACAATTAATTAGAGTATTTACTCTAATTCTGTACTCTTATTGGTATAGTGAATTTGCTCCTCTTCGCTTGTGGACGTAGGTCACTTTGACCGAACCACGTTAAATTTGTGTCTTCTTTATATGCTTTAATTGTCGTTGTTATCAACTTGCATTGTCTTTGTTATTGTCATTATAACATTATTTTTCTTAATTCCGCACTACCCGGGTTCCCGATCCTAACATATACTAACTTCTCTGGGAGAGGAAGACTAAACTACTTGCTGAACAAACTTCTTGAATAAGGAGATTTATTTGAGAAAATAAAGGACTAACAAAATCATAACTACTAGCTAAAGGAGTGGCCAAACAATAAATTGGTAGCAGTTAACTTGTGCTCTATTAGGGTTTACTAATACCAAAGCTAATACATGTGTTATTTTTGCTATACACCCTACCAACTGACCCCTTAGAGGTTTATATGCTCAGATAATATATATATATATATATATATATATATATATATATTATCTGAGCATATAAACCTCTAAGGGGTCAGTT
>ML246080.1:0-20407 GCA_005239495.1 Nicotiana undulata | reverse complement strand
ATATATATATATATATATATATATATATATATATATATATATATATATATATATATATATATATATATATATATATTCTTATAAAATTGGCATAAGATCAGTTTAGATATATAGAATAACATAATTAGTGAGGATCCATCTTGTCCTCAAATTGTTTGGAGTTAAGCATAGTTATTATCTAATTATTGAGTTTCACATTTATCTGCAAATTTCTTCCACAATTGTTCAGATCCTGATTCAACAAACTTTAATCTCTTATTTACTCGTCATATTGAATTAGTGTTCAGTCAGATACACGAAGGCAGGTTATACATCATTCTTCATATCTCTCATATTTAGATATCCTTTTGACGTTACATTCTAAAATACTACATTATTATTTGCTATCAAACAGTTCTTGGTTAAATAGTACTATTTTTCGTTTTAGTTATTTGTCTTACATTTAGTCTTTATAAAAAATCCATCTTTCTATATTTAAAACCTTTTTGTTACAGCAGTCTCATCTTATACTCAATGACACTCTTTTATAGTAATGATATGGCATATTGGAGACAAATATTCAATAAGTATTTTAGTATGTTATCCATGCTTTTAATTTAAGATCACGAGATTTAAAATTCATTTTTATTCTTAAAGTTTGAACCCAATTAAATGAAATCATATAAAATAAAACAAAAGAAGAGTAGCTTTAGTAAAGATTCAAAATGTAGTTAGTGATAGAGGTGTTTTCAACATATACATCTTGATTTTTTTAACACGAACGACTCAAGGTTATTTGTAATAATGCCATTGCTGAAGTTTTATGAGAATGATATGTTTCCAACATTAGTTTCAGAGAAAGAAGTTCAAAAAGAGAAAGATAAGATTTTGAAAGAAGTATGATAACCATAGAGAACAAGAATGAGAAAGAGTTGCATGCTAAATATAACATGTAGAGTTTGTTAAGTATGTGACATGCCAAACATATTTAGGCCTCATTTGTTTTTTTTTTTAACATTAAGACGTCTGAATCTGAATACACATCTGAATATTAAAATGTGTATTAAGATTAAGAAATATGAACCTGAATACACATCTATATATTAAGATGTGTATTAAGATTTGAATACTAAATGATTAAGACTGTTTGATTTTTCAACATCTAAATGTATAAAATTTATCTTTATTTAAAAATAATCAACATAAAATTCAAATGAAATACTAATTACTAATATTTTATCAATAAAGTATATAGTTTTTTAAAATATGGCAGTTGCTGGCGGTGACGACTAACGATGGTGCTTGTGAATGCCGACTAGAGGCGGTGGTTGGTAGTAGTTTTATTTGATAGTGGCGGTTCATGGTAGTAGCTAGTGGTGATTGGCAGCGATGACGATTATAATTGAGGATGGTAGTGGTGAATTGTGATAGTTAATAATGGTGGGTGATGGTGTAAGTTGTGATTGATAAAGGTGGTGGGTGGTGGTAGTTTATAATGATAGGCAGTGCTGACTATGGTTGTTGATGGTGATGGGGTGGTTAGTTGTGATAGTTGAGGTAGATGAGTATTAATCGTTGTTGAGAATAATGGTGGTGGGAGTGGTGAGGATGGTGGATGGTGGTAGTCGATAATGGTGACAACTATGATCGAGGATGATGGTGGTGGTGGTGGGGTGGCATGGATGGTAGGCGGTGGCAGCATTTAATAATAAATATAGATGATAACATCTTAATGAAATTAAGTGTCTGTTATGGATCTTAATCATGCAGACCTATTCTGATCCACTAAATGGCTGTTAAGTAAGAAAAACAAACACACTTAATGATTAAGATCTGAGTAATTAAAATTCAGGCTTTAAAAACGAACACACTTAATATCTGAAATCTGAATGATTAAGATTCAGATCTTCATTTAGTATTGTAAAATTCCACAAAAAAAATCAAGTGAAAATGGTATTTGAAAATTAGAGTTGTGTTTGGACATGAATATAATTTTGAATTTTGTGAGTGATGTGAGTGAAAATTTTGAAAAACAGTTTTTTGTAGTTTTTTTAGTTTTCAAAACACCAAAATTCATTTCAAGTGAAAATTTGAAAATTTATGGCCGAACACTAGTTTAAAAAAAAAGTGAAAAAATTCTTATGTCCAAACGGGCTCTTAAACTTTTGGTAAAATAAAGGACTAACAATGCTCTAAAGTATACATTTGAATACTATCTTAAACCTTCCTCCAATCATAAGGGATCATTTTTGTCATTCTCTCAAAGTTCTTCTAAAGTATTTCCATATTTAAATGTTACTGTCACGACTAAGTTTTCTTGAACACAGACCCATAACGACGCCGTATTACACCCTCCAGAAACCCCAAATCAAACTTCTCCATCCTACTTATGAGCCTATAAACCCCAATTTGCTGCTTCACGAGTCCTTATATTTTTTCGCCATGGACGAAGAAGAAATAGAGAAAGCAGTGGTAGCTTATTTGAAGAAGAAGGGTTTCAAGCAAACGGAGCTTGCTTTTCAAGAAGAACAGCAACTTAATAAAAACACAAATTCCCAGGTTGACCCTGACATTACCAAAAAAATCCTCTCTTTCTCTGAGTAAGTCTCTTCTTTTCCGTAATTGTTACTGTTTGACTGCCTGGATTTAGTTGTAAACTCAATATGCTTAATCATTTTAATCTGAGGTAAACAATAGGACAATGTAGACTCTAAATTATAGTACGTTGTTTGTCTCTTATAGTGGTTAGAAGATTTGTCAAATAGTGCAATTCAGCTGTACTTTTTTCATATACCCGTGGGGTCCGGGCCAGCTTGAGCGTACCATGGGGTATCTGCTGCACGCCAAGGCTCGGACAGATGGGAAGAAATCACCTCGTGTTTTTGCCTCTGCTAATATTTGAAACTGAGACCTCATGGTTCTCAATCCCAATTCATTTTAATAAACAATTTTAAATGTTGTTTATTAGGACCTTTTTACCAAACACATATGACTTCTTATTTTCACCTTCAACATTTCTATCCTGACATATAATTTCTTATTCATGAAATCAACTCCAGCACTTAGTGCTTAAGAGTGCTTTTATTCAATTAAGGCAAAAGAGCTTCTTAGTTGGTTGATATATAAGGGGTCTGCTAGTTGTTTTTACTTGTAAGAAACTGCAACATTATGATCTAGAACCAATCCTCCAAGTAATGACGTATCCCTTTCATTTTGAACTTTTCTCGATACTGCTTCACAATTTTTCTGTTGACATGTATCATGATATGCTAGTGATAACATTGTACCATTTTCCTGATTCCTTTAGGAACTTTAAATTTTCAATCTAGTGATTGTGCTCTCTAAATGAAACGAACACATGGAAAGGGTTGTTTTACTATAAGACTTGCGAGAAGATTTTCGGTTTAACGCTGACCGACTCTAAGTGAAAGTCTTGGCTGTTGTAATAAAGCAAAGTTTTTCTGGAAGTTTTCCTACACGTGTCTTTGATAGCATTCTGAATCTAAGTTTCATGATTTCAGATTTGAAACTGGTCCTGAACGGTACCAAGAAGAATATAGCAAGCTTCGATCATGGGCTTATAGTTCACTGGATTTATATAAGGTTGGTCCCTTGATTTGTGCTGAACAGTATACATAGGAGGTATTTGATGTAGATAGTGATGGATGTTTCCTTGATCAAATCTCATGTGACGCACTAATATAAGGCCTGTCACCAATTTACCCCCTATGTACACTCTTAAAGCTAGATGTTAAGTTAGTCTTTTTTGCTGGAACAATTTACCCTGTTAAATAGTCCTGATGAATTTTTGTACTTTATTAGCTCCCTGGTCAAAGCATAGTTTTTTTGTCCTCATGTATTGGAGCTAACTTTTGCCTATCTTTTTGTACTCAGTTGCATCTGCTTGATGCCTATTTATGAAACACCCTTACGTCATAAAAAATAAAAATAAATAAAAGGCCTGTCACCAGTAAAAAGCATAGGCAATAAACACATGGAAAAGACCTATCAAAAAAATTAAAGTAAAATAAATAAAAAATGAACACATATGCAAAGTAGAGGCCCTCTGCTATTTAAGCATTTCTATTCCTCAATATATTGTATTGGGGCGATTAAGTGAGCATCTTGAACTCTTAATTCTTCAGGTGCTATGTCTTTCTGGCAGTGAGGTCTTTGGAATTGAGTTCACATATTTCTGATTCTCATCTCTGGTTTATTGCCTGTGCTATAAGCGTAGCAGTGAGTCAATTTAGAGTTTAGGTTAAACATAAGCATTCCAAGGCACCCAAGGATATGGTTTAGTGGTTAATGAAGTAGGTTGAGAACCATGAGGTCTAAGGTCAAGTCCCAGTGGAGGCAAAAACACAAGGTGTTTTCTTCCCATTTGTCCAAGCATTGGGGGATAGAGTTACTCGGTACCTTTGTTGTTGGGAGCTAGCAGGTACCCAGTGAATTAGTCAAGGTGTACGCAAGCTGACCCGGACACCGCGGTTATCAATAAGAAAAAAAAGCATGACAATTCTGCTGTTTTTGTACATGTTAGGCTGTGTGATTGTACAAGGAAGATTCTTTCTGTTGAATTAATCTCTTTAGGCTTCAGTATTCTGTGTTTTCCGGTAATCATTGAAGCTACCTTCAATTTATTGTCCATTTTTGTTTACCTTTTAGGGTTTGTTATCAACTCTTTCTGTCATTCATCCATCTCTCTCCATAAAATCCGTTCTGTTCAAATGGAAGGAATTTCATATCCTAAAGAACCATAGAAGCTATTACAGATACACATGAAGCAATGTTAATGGCGAGTATTCTGTTTCCTTTTTTCCTTTTGATCTTTTCTCTTCCTAGAAGGGGAGCCTTGGCGTAACTGGTAAAGTGATTGCCATGTGACCAGGAGCTCACGGGTTTGAGCCGTGGAAACAACCTCTTGCAGAAATGCAGGGTAAGGATGCTTATGATAGACCCTTGTGGTCTGGTCCTTCCCCTGACCCCCCCCCCCCCCCCCCGCATAGCGGGAGCTTAGTGTACCGGGCTACCCTTTTTTGTTTCTTCCTGTAGTGCGGTTACGGGTTACAATACCTTTCTGATTCGCAAAGTTGATATTTAACCCTTGTTAATTCTAACAGGTTGACCATTGTTTACTCTATCGGGATTGTCAGTCTTTATCTTTCAATATGTAGACTTAGTTTTTTAATGTGTAGGCTCATTTACGATAACCTCATTTTTGTTAATTATCCTCTTTCATTTGTTAAACGAGGGATTCATCTGAACATTTATATTTCAATCTTGCAGCATGAGTTGCTTCGTGTTTTATATCCTGTGTTTATTCATTGTTTCATGGAGCTTGTCGCTAGAGGTCATATTCAAGAAGGTATACTTTATCAGTTACGTTTTGGTTGTTTCTGGATCATTGGGAGAAAAATTATAACACAGTTCTATTACCAGCTCGAGCCTTTTTTGATAGTTATCGTGAAGACCATGAGATGATGCATTTGCGTGATCTGCAGAAGTTAGAAGGCGTCCTCTCACCGTCCCATCTAAAGGTACATCACTATCCTAGTACCTATACAGACGTCCTTTTGCATGCTTACATGTGTCATATGAATATCTTAAAATGCAGGAAATGGAATTTGCTCATTCTATACGGCTTAGCAAAGTGAACATAAAGATGTGTCAGGTACTCTCTTGATCCCTCTGCTTTTTCAGGCTGAAATTATCATATGCTGCTATAGTGCCTGCTAATGTCTCAACTGTGCAAGCCAAGCGTGTCTGAGATTGTTAGCAACTGGTGACAAATGCATATTGTATTAAAAAGGAGGGAACAAAACGAACTTATGCGATATTTTAATTTAGATTGCGTTCTCTTTTGCTTCCTGATTTGGACCACCTTTATTCTGCTGTGAAACAACTTGATTTGAAGATCTGTATCCTTTTTTTTTGGGAACATTAAAGCATGAAATTCATAACAACTTGATTTAAAAGGAAAGAGCTTGAAATTGTAACATTTGCCATATTGTCTTTCTCCTTTAATTTTCTTAACATTTCTCCTTTCACATAAAATATTCCTGGTTGTTGCAGTAGCAAAACTCCTATTCATTAAGTTGATAACATAGTGAAGGCCACTACTTTGACTTACTGAGAAATAGGATGGGAGGGTTGGGGTGGGGGTGGGGGGTGGGGAGAGTGACTAGTTCATCTCAAGGTCATGTATGTTTGTGGAACTGAACTATGATATTTTATCTGCTATTCTCATGACCAAGTATTATTATCATTATGCACATTAAAGGAGAAGTCATCTGCCTAATAGTTTGTCTAGTGTGGTGGTTTTGCGCGCAACTTGATAACTGCTTCTTGGCGAATGAGACAGATCTAACACCATTTGATATTTAACTTTAACTGCTTGTCCAATTCAAAGAAAACTCTTAACTTCTTGTATGTAGTGTAACACCTTAAACATATTTATTTGTTGAGTATTTCTGCCTTTGCACCATGCACGCATGTAGATTTTAACTGGATTAGCTTTTTGATTTGCTTTTCTACTCTGAACAGTACTCTTATGACCTTTTGCTGCAATACTTGCACAAGACAGAGTCTATTACAATGCTTGGAATCATCAATGAGCGCATAAATTTTCAAGGTACAGTTCCCATCTTCGTCTGACAAACAAAGTTCCCACCTTTTCTGCACAGCTGCATTCAGCCTTTCTATTTTCAGCTGTTTCAAAATGACCATTTTCATTTAGTTTAAATATTTATTTCACCATTATATGTTTTAAGAGGAGCAATAACATCTTTCCATCTTCTTTGTTAAGATAACCCAACCGGATGAGAAGGAAGAAGAGAAAAAAGTTGCGAGAGAAGCTGAAGCCTTCCACATTTTACCCCTCTATTCTCTGGTCCCTTTCCCCTGATACAACTAATGCCCATTAGTGCATCCACTGAAGAAAGACGGGGAAAAGGAAACGTACCAATTCCAAGTCACCTCCTTTCTTTCAAATCATTGTTTGTTTTGTCCCTCCAATGATCATTAACCATCTTTACCCTCGGAAACCCCACACGTGACAGAATCCTGTACCTTGTTCCTCAATCATTATATAATCATCTGCTGTAGTTTAGAGTTATGTATTTATTAAATTAAGTACAATATTAAGCTCATTTCTGTCAAATGGCAGTTTCTCCTGGACAGCCTGGCTCCATATCTGATGATGCAGAAGTTGTAACTCTCGTTGGAAGTGGCCCTGATGCTAGCCTCTTAAATCAGAAAGAAATTCATTGGGGGGTAAGCAAACGATCGTACCAATAAAGCAAGCTTATGCTTTTGATGGAGGATGTAGTACTGTCAGCTTACACTATTTTATCTGTCAATACCTAAAGCTATTCGATGAATATTCTTGTTTGTTGGTTAGCTGCCCATGAAACAATAGCTGAGAAATCTTCCCATGTTAATGTGGAAGAACAAAAAACCAAAAATAAAAAATAAAAAAATAATCAAATTCCCTTACCAGCAAGATAGTGGAGGGAGTGCATTGAGTTGTTGAGAGGAGGGTAATTAGTGGGAGAATAGCAAAACCAGCAGATAGTGGAGGGCTGAGTGCGTTGAGTTGGTCTTCCAGGATTCATTTGGAAAAAAAGGTGCCCTATAGTTCATCAAAGTAATCAGAGACCATTTGCATTCGGATCCGGAGCCATTATCAAATTCTTTTTGGTATAAACCGTGAGAGATTAGAGTATAGATCTGGACAGAGACAAAAATACTTGGTGATTCCATCTCATCTGGCTGAGTATTGATGTATAGTGTTACATGAACATGTGCTAGTGGGAGGTAGCAGATACTCGGTGGAATAGTCATGATGTGCGCAAGTTGGCCCAAATAACATCATTAGTGAAGGGGAAACAGAGAGCAAAAGAAGAGGGCGGAGCATGTGATTTTTCTCATCTATTTAAGCTTTGGTAGATAGAGTTATCCAGTGCCGGTGGGAGGTAGCAAATACTCCGTGGAACTAGGCGAGGTGCGCACAAGCTGGTCCGACACTTATTTTATATATAAAAATGAGCTACTAGTTGTTGACATGTGATAAGCTTACTCCTTTGCGTATCAACTAATATTGGCTAATGAGAGAAATCCTGGGTGATCATTGCTCCGATGCTTCGGGCGAAACCAATTCCCAAGGTGTGACAGGCGGCGTGTACAAGGCCCTGATACATATGCACCGAGGCATGCTGATTGTAGCCATTCTATGTTCGTGTTTTGTGATATTGAGGATTGCTTGGGTTATGCTTTTGAAAAGTGTTGGCTTAAATGAACTGTTAAGAGAAAGTGTTAGCTTAAATGCGTTAGTATCTAGTGCTGCTTTGTTACTTGGACTAAGCGTTTTGGCCAAATGCCTGGTGTTGACATGACACCTGGTGCGGGTGGAATTCATGTTGGATCTGGTCAAATAAGGTGGACAGTTTGACTTTCATTTGGCAGATGAAGAGACTGGAGAGAATCAAAAGATAAAGAACCTAGCGATGGATTTTCCCCTTCTCTTTCTCCTCATTCTCTTTTTGTTGTTATTACAGAGTGAGGGGGGAGGGGGGGATAGTAGCTTTTTCTTCCTATAAAAGGGGCTTTTCCACATAAATTTTGGCTCAAATATGTGATAGGCTGAATATGTAATGCAAAAGTATGGTAGCAGGCCTAATGTGATGATGATTCATAACATGACCTACCTTAGATATTCTATTGGTATCCACATATCCTAGACAGAGCTTTTCGAGCCTGACACCTTGACATGACTCATATCTCAGGCTCTTTCAAGAATCTGTGTACTGTATTAAATTTTTATTCCCAGGAGATGTGTTAACAATTTAACTTGTGGCAGCTGCTTGAAGACTCTTTAGAGGAACGGTTAGAAAAGACAGGAGGTATGCTTCCAGATTCGGAAAAGTTTGATGGAGATCCTAAGGAAGGAGAAGTGGAAGAAAACAAGGTATTGAGTTCCTGTCAGTTCATTTCCCACTTAAATTAATTGATAAGTATTTCCCGCTTAAATTATTGTTTATCTTCTATTTCATTATTGGCGTAAATTTAATTTGGTGCACATCCTTTCACATTTTTTTTTTTCCTGAAAAGATGACGTCCTTCGTCATTTACTGTTTGTATCTGCTTTCTTTTCAGAAGAAGTCAGTTGAAGGTGGAAAACAAGGTGCATCTCTTAAAAAGCAAAAGAAAGACAAAGTTGGGGTTGCAACAGGAAAATCTTCTCGTACAGAGGGCAGCACAGTGACAACTGCACCACGTGTCAAACCGGAACTTGCTTTACCTGCTATGTATTCCTCAGAATGTCCTCTTATTTTACTTACCAAAAGAAAAAAAGAGAATGCCCTATTATTTTTTCTCTCGCTACTACATTCCCCTTCCCGCACTTGGAAACGACACTCTTTTGGAGGTCGTAATTTGATTTCAAATACTGTTATGATCTGTTAGGGAAACATGCCAGTAAGGACTCATATAGTTGACTCAACTTGTTATAACTGAGGCGTAGTTGTTGTTGTTGATCCGTTAGGGAAACATTTATACTGCTAAGGAGTTGTATCAAAAAGGAATATTGCATAGGATGAGGGAAATAGGATTGACCAGCAATCCGCTGCAGCATGTCATGCTCATAGTATATTTCCGTATGTTCATTCACATTCTCTTCCAATATATAGCAGTCTTTAAGCATGAAAAATATGGATGCAAGAACAGATAAATAAAGTGTTTTCTTGTATGCTTGTACCAACCATATTATTTGTCATATCTTTGTGAATGGGAGCATGTTTTCATGAAATGAAATTATATTTTACGTATGTTGTCATTCTCAAAAATGAAATTATATATTAGATGGTCTTTTGCTCTTGATTCTTTCTCTTTGTTTTCTTTTCCCAAAAATCCTACTTTAGTGAAAGCTTTCTCTGAGACTTTTCCTTGATTTGAAGTTGGTAAATCTTTGACAGTATTGATTTAAAACATGTGCTGCTTCCTATTTCTAGGATCTTGGATCATTCTTATAACTGAGAACATATTTGTCACAGTCCTGCAGAGCTAGAACATTCTATTCTGGAAGACTTGAGGAACCGTGTGCAGTTGAGTAATGCAGCATTGCCCTCTGTTAGCTTCTATACATTAGTTAATACACATAATGGGTAAGTTTCAGGATCTTGAATCTTGTAGGTGTAGAATTTCTTTCCAGTTATCCTGTTCTTAGTTGGGTTTACCTGTAAAATCTTTGTAGACTAAACTGTGCATCAATATCACACGACGGATCACTGGTGGCTGGTGGATTCTCAGACTCGTCTTTGAAGGTGTTTGTAGCTTCTGAATAGTGTTGATATTTTGTTGTCACAAACTAATGTATCTGTTGATCCTTGACCACCTTCTAATCTAAGTCCCACATTTTACAGGTTTGGGACATGGCAAAGCTTGGGCAACAAACTGGTCCATGTAAGTCCAACATGATAGTCCTTCCCAATGCTATTGCTATTTTCATGTTTCAAGATGTATATATGTCAATAGAGGTGGTATGGGTGCCTTGTAATACCTCGGCAAGTCAGAGTACAACTGGCAAACGAGTCAGCAATTTTCTTGTCCCTTTTTATTTGATTTCTTTGATAAGCAGATAAAATATTATTTCACTGTAAAACTGCAGCAGGGTTGTGAAGTTAGTTACATCACAAAGACTGTTGGTGGGAGGGATAGGGGAACTCATTTTACACGTGCAAGTGCATGTATTAACTTGTGACACTCAAGTCTTGACCATGCTAACACCATTACTTGGTGCAACAACAACAACAACATACCCAGTAAAATCCCACTAGTGGGGTAACGCCATTACTTGGTGATGATTAAGATTTCTTTTTGAGCTAAAAATGTACTCATGCATAATTGTTGATTACGTAAAAGTAGTATTTAGATGCCAGGAAGGGATTCTTTTGTGGAGCTCTAGTTATGCTAGCTATAATCGAAACTTGGAAGTGTTTGTGTTATTCTCAACTCTATGATGTCCTAAATTAAAATTAGTAACCTTGTCTCTTAGTAAAGTGTAAACTTGTACGCATTTAAGATCTTACAAAAAAGGTCATTGTTGATGTGCCCCCCCCCCCCCCCCAAAACCCCCCCCCCCCAAAACACACACTCACCCAACGAAAAAGGAATAGTTGATGAACAGTACTAGAACCAGCTTTTTTGCAGGGGGAAACTGATTCACCTTCTAGTGAGCATGTGCTTGGCTCAAGTGGTGGAAGAAGATGTTATACATTATTTCAGGGCCATTCTGGGCCTGTTTATTCTGCGTCCTTTAGTCCGTACGGGGATTTTCTTCTATCTTCTTCATCAGATTCAACAAGTATGATATCATATAACTCTTCTTGCTATTAGCTCTATGTCATTTCTTATTCATTTAGATTCTGATAGTTACTGCAGTTTTGGTGCGCACACTCTAACCATGAGCTCGTATGGCACCCTTTTGCTAAATATTTCTATGCAGTTCGCTTATGGAGCACAAGGTTAAATGCTAATCTTGTTTGCTACAAAGGCCACAATTACCCAGTATGGGATGTTCAGGTTGGTGGCTAGTTTGTCATTTGTTAAGTTTGGTATGATGATTCCTTTTTTGACTGTAATTGTGGTAGTAACATATTTGCAATCACTTTGAGTAACTCGCCTAAAAGACTATATTCTTCTGGGCATGTCTTATTCCACTTTGTTTTATTGGTCGTCAAATGAAATACAGCCCAAGTTTAATGGATTTTCTATGCATTATTGAAGCCAAGTTCTAAAGTCAAAATTATAAGTTTTCCCTTGGAGATAAATGACAGGGAACCCATGTTCTAATGTCAAAAAGAAGTTTCATAGTGTTGAGCTACCTAGATTACCATATTTCTATTGTTGACATATTTTAGTTGTCTCCTCTCTTGAGTTGATGCTTGTTCATGGTGAGTATAGATAAGAGTCCCTCAAGATGGACAAATAAATGTTATGGTTTTCACTTCACATTTTGTGTGCAGTTTAGTCCAGTTGGTCATTATTTTGCCAGTTGTTCACATGACCGCACTGCAAGAATCTGGTCTATGGACAGAATACAGCCTCTAAGAATAATGGCCGGACACTTATCGGATGTGGATGTGAGTACCTATTTTGTGCCCCATTCACTGGTGGACTATTTTCTGATCTGATCTATGTAGGCATCTATTATCTTAAGTTACTTGACCCACTTTCATATTTGTCCCCCATAATTACTTGGCTACTTCTATAAAATGGCAAGCTTTACATGTTCAAATATCCAAACTAGTACTCCCTCACGTCGCAATTTATATGATATCTTTCCGTTTTGGGATCATACCAATGCTAATATTGCTTTATATAACTTTTACAAATTACAAAAATCCAAGTTTGTTTAACTATTCTTATTTTAAAACTTTTTTAATGATGTTTTTTGTAATGGGACAGAGGTAGTATAATATTTCTTTTCGCGTTGATTTGGTTTATTCTCAACAATAATTGGCACTTCATCACGTGAACTGTTATTTCTAATGTATCTCTAACTCCAGTATGATAATCCATCAATCTTTATTTTTAGAATCTCTGCTAATGGAACGGGGAGAGTAACTTTTACCTTGGTATCAAGTAGCTTGCTAACTGGAATATTTATAAACAAAAGCAACTTTTTTTTTAAACTTGGATAACATTTAGGGAAGTGTTTACCTAGTTTGTACCCATGTATGCGAAGGGAAATTTATTTTGTGCGATGAATTTTAGCAGAAATGGTTGAGTTCTACGAAATAGAGTTGGAGGTGCATGATAGACATTAATATTGTTATTTTTTATTTTAAATAAATGACAATTATTAATGTACTTATTTAATTCCAAACAAGTCATCATGCTTTACTTAATCACTCTGACTGTTACGCTTGAGAAAAAGAGTGATTTACTCTTTTTCCTTCTCCGTTGGTGGCGACCACCACTATTATACTAGAAAAGGAATGAAGGTTGAATATTTTATTTGGAGAGATTGGGCACTAATAAAATGCTCTTACTATAACCATTACAGAATATTCTGAATTTGGATTAAAAACTATATTTCATTAGCATAATGAATTTACAATTGATCATTAAAATGGTCTAAGAAGGTATAGTAAAATTAGGATAGAACTGTTCAGTTGCTCTGCGATGTTGCCTGGAAGCATTTTCAATTGGTAATTTCCTTTCAATGAACATAAATCTAAGAACATGTTGAATTCACCATGTAGTGTGTGCAATGGCATGCAAACTGCAATTACATTGCAACTGGATCAAGTGACAAAACTGTACGCTTGTGGGACGTCCAAAGTGGTGACTGTGTCAGGATTTTCATTGGTCATAGGAGTATGATCCTATCATTGGCAATGTCTCCTGATGGTCGATATATGGCATCAGGTGATGAAGATGGAACAGTCATGATGTGGGATCTCTCAAGTGGACGTTGTATTACTCCTTTGGTTGGACACTCCTCCTGTGTATGGTCACTTGCTTTTAGGTAGGGAAGGACTTTCAGTTATAGAACTAAACCTTTCTCCGTGCACTTTCAGAGGTGCACTCAAGTATGATGTTCATGAAAGATGGTTGATATTTCAAGCTTATTTGTCCAATTTCAGTGGTGAAGGTTCACTTCTTGCATCTGGCTCAGCTGATTGCTCTGTGAAATTATGGGATGTAACCACAAGCACAAAAGCGCCACTTAAAGAAGAGAAGTAAGTTTGACTTAAGCAAACATATACTCTGGCATTTACTTTCTTTTAGATTGCTAATACCAAGTGCTCTCTCTCAAGCAGCAAACCTGGAATTAACAATAGACTTCGATCATTGAAGACCCTGCCTACAAAAGCTACTCCAGTCTATGCTCTGCGCGTAAGAGTTATTATGATTCTTTCTTTCTATGGTTTATTATGGGATCCTCTAAAAGTTGCATGTTATACACTGAGCAGTTTTCTCGAAGAAATCTTCTATTTGCTGCTGGAGCTTTCTCAAAGGGTGCATAAATCCCTTGCTTTAAAGTTTCTTGATGTGAGATCGCATCATGGTGGCCTTGTAAAATTTGGTATGTCATCTCAATGGCAAGCAATCCTTCTCACACCTCAGTTCTAATAAACTTCTGTTAGAGGAGCAACTCACATTGGCGATACCTCTAATCTAGTATAAAAAAGGGCAGCCCAGTGCACTTAGCTCCCGCTAGGTGCGGGACCCGGGAAGAGCCGGACCACAAGGGTCTATAGTATGCAGCCTTACCCTGCATTTCTGCAAGAGTCTATTCTCACGGCTTGAACCCGTGACCTCCTGATCACATGGCAACAACTTTACCAGTTACGCCAAGGCTCCCCTTCAAACTAATCTAGTATATTGTTCTTAAAATACTAATGGTCCTTTTCTATTGTAATTTCAGAGATGGAATCTTGGAATCATGGCAAGTCAGGTCGTGCAATTGCCAATAACCATAGTTACTATCCGCTAGAGCTCTCTTTGGGGTGTGACTGCTCTAGCATTTGTAGTCTAGTGTATGTTCACATGGTAGTTTACAGACCCTTTCCTAGTTTCTACTTTGTGGATTATATGTAACTTTTTGCTGAACTAGAAAGTGTTTCGCGCATTATAGCTTGTGAACACTTCAAGAAATTTGTATTCAGGGGTTTTAATTTTACTGATTGCTTATATTATTTGAATGAAAATAGGTATGCTGGTGATTCTGGACAACATCTTATCGCATGTTTCTTCTAGTAGTACATGGAGCTCAAAGTTTTTGGCGACTCCAAGATATGGAACTACATAGTACACAATTTTAGATGAATTTCTTTTCTGATTAACTTAGCTGCAAATATACGTTAGACACAAAAGGTAGCAGTACTAATTCAAAAGAACTTGAGAGGAAACCAAGTAGAGGAATTCCTACACCTGTTGTCATAGAAATTGAAAAGTCTTTTAGCAAACAGATCCTTCACTTTCGTACTTTGATTGACCGTTATAGCACTTGGTAAAAGAAGATAATTTCCAGATGCTACTCATGCAATCGGACTTCTGCAAATATTACAACTCCCAGTGAATTCCTCCAACATTGATAGAACTAAATATTTTGTAGCTTTGAGGGTGCAAGGCATACGTGCAGTAAGGAAGTGCGAGTAGACTTGAACCAATATATCAACTCTTTAGACTGGGAAAGATATTCGTTCTGCCAAATAGTACAGATGTGTAATGAGAATTGACTCCCCTTAAGCATCAAAGACAACCCAAAATCATAATTCTGACAAGGACAAAAAATACATAAAAGAAAGAACAGAAGATCGCATGGACAGGCTCTACCCCACAATAGGTTGACCAGCCTAAGGCCCAGTTTATCTAATTTGCCACCTCCAAATCCAGCGATCAAACCCATTATTAACAGATAAGTTATGTAACAACTTACAGTCATATTAAAGCCCGATTTGGATTACCAGCTGCAAGGACAAAAAGTAGTAATTTATCATCCAGCTTACACATCCATAAACGTCTCACCAACAGGATATCTAATTCCTAAGCTACAGGGTTAAAAATAATAGGGGTGAATACAACTAGCAACCAATATGATAAAAACTAACCAATTACAACTACCAATATGCTTAACTGACAGACTACACAGAAACCTAGTACCAGCATAACTAAGAACCTAAGACACATTTGCAAGCTCTGACTCCAGATTGTGCCAGATAGCAAATAGCATACTTAGGCTCAATAGCCTCTTCAGTGAGCTGTAACAGGTCCAAGAATGCAGCATAGGCACTAACAGTGCAGCTCCACTATTACAGATGTGCATCAACTAATCAGCTCTTTCCTCTCCCACGCTTCTTTCCACTCTTTGGCTCACTTTCTCCTTCCTTAGACGCACTAGCGAATTTTCCCGTATAGCTGCTATCAGGGTTTTTTGCCAAATTAGTTGCTTTTTCCTTCTCATTCTCACTTCCTTTAACCTTTGACGAACTAGATTTTAGCTTCTCCATGCCATTGGCACTGGGCTTGCCGCCACTTTGAGCGGTTTTATTTTTGGACTTGACGGCAGCAGTAACTGTTTCATGCTTGGACTTGTTGGCAGTCGTTGACAGGGTATCTTGCTTGGACTTGGATTTGGGAGTACTACTGCTAACATCTTTAGACCGAGCAGATGGCTTTTCAGTATCATCAACAGATTTGCCACTCTTTTTAGATGGGCCCTAGATTTACTGCTGGTGTATCGTCAGTTCTCCCGCCAGATTTTGAGGTGCCATCTTTTAAGTTGTGCTTAAGCTTACCATCATCCTTAAATTTCCGTCCAGATTTTGTTGCCGTGTCTTTTGACTTGCTGCAGAAAGAGACCCACCACTGAAACCGTTAGGCTTACCAACAACATGTTAATACATCACACAAGCACACGGTTAAGGAGAGTATAAACCTTTTAGGTGAAGCCTCCACTCTTTCATGATTCGCTGATGATTCAGCATTTCTAGGCTTTTTCTTCTTCTGCCTGGCATTGCGAAAGCAGAGTTAAAGAAACACAGAATTGTCATACTGCTAGAATATGAAAAAAAGATCATTTTTATAGAGGATTAACACCAAAAGTTTGTGGTGGAGTGGTAAATACTTCCCTACCCTTAGCCATGAGGTAAATACTTCCCTATCCTTAGCTGAGGTCACAAGTTCGAGCCCTAAGTACGGAGTTTCCTTTGGTAGGGAACGCTTTACGCCCGAAAGCGGGACTTCCCGGCACGAATCCGGGTTAGTCGGGTCCCAAAACGGGTAAAGGACACCAGGTGGAGACATTAAAAAAACTTTTTTGTAATATATAGTGATTGAGAAGAAAAAAAGCTAATTATCATTTATTTAAAAAAAAAAAAACAAATAGCTGCATAGGTCATAGATTCAGCTTCTCATATCGCCCCATCCATGTAGCAAAGGCCAGAGAATCAGGGAAGGAAGCAGACAAAAGAGCAAAAAAATACGCATTCAGCAAGATTAAGGTGACATTTGCATTTGGCTTTTTGTTGTTTCCTAACACATGTTAGGTTTTGAAACAAATAGCTATTTTAAAGAACAAGCAAAATGTGTGTGTGTATACAAGCACTTAACAGGTGGCAACAAATGGTAAGTCTATACTACTTGCTAACCACTATCGAACTTTTATAACAAGAATCAGTTGGAAGAATTGCAGCATAAAGACACAATTTACATTTGCAAAATAGAACAAGAATAGCACAGAGCATTAGTATGATAGAAACACACAGAATAAGAAAGGATTAAACAACATGAACAATGATTTAAAATGCTTACCTTGTCCTTGCCTGAAGAACGCTGCTCTCTCTTTGCACTTGTCCTGGGTGTTTCCTTTTCATTACTTTAATGTTTAGCAGAGTTACCAGGAGACTCTGGCGAAGGTACTATTTCCTGCACAACAAAATGATAACATGAGACGGGCGTGGAGGGCCATGGCAAGTCTAACACGCTCGGTTGCAGGAACTGCACAAACAGGACAAAATCCATATTTGTAAATCCCAGCTCTCATGCTGATGGACTTGGAAGATACAGACAGACTACATTAAAATATATATATATATAGGATACCATATAGCACAACTGCATGAGTAAACAAAAGAATGAATGACATGCCCCAAAAACAATTGAAGCATGACAAAAACAAACAGCTCAAAAATAGCTGCTGTATCCTGAACACAGTTCTCAACATATATAAACAGAAAAAACAAAATCAGAAAAATGTTGAAGAAACAGAAGAAGATCATTTAGGCCTGAGGTTGATGAAATATGGAAGTTACATCACCCAGTGGGCTGGGGTTTTAAAAAAAAAGGCGAGTTGTAGTTCTGGAGAGAACAAAGCTGTACCGATATACTGATAGATTGTTATCTATTTAACTCCTAAAAGAACAAAATGGACTCTTCCATGTCATTTGACTGATGTGCTAAAAGATCGCCTACACAATAAGGAGAACAAATGACGAGAGATCGCCTATAACAGAAACGTTTAATCCTATACAGAACTATTATTCCTAAGACAAAGCGACTAAGTGTAGCAAAGTCAACCTTCACTTCTACAACTTCAACATCAGAACCCTCAATTGAGATCTCAGTTAACAGTTTGCCATGTATCCAATAGATTAGTGATGTTTCACACGGAAAGATCTAGATTCTTCCAAATTAAGACAAACCACCACAAGTTTTCGTATGCTTTATCACTCATGCAGTAAATAAATATTGCAATAAGTTAATCTCTTCATGAAACTAATTTCTAGAGTTCCTTCTCGAACAACACTAGAAGGAATTCACTGGTTTTGTTGTTGTTGTTGTTGTTGTTGTTATTGTTGTTGTCGTCTCGAACAACAGATTTTACTGAGCTGAATCTCTACTTCCGTCCCCAGACCTGTAGCACTGAGATGGAGTGAGATCTAAACCGGAGTTCGTATCTCGTTACAGTTCCAGCTAGTTAAGGACAGAGAGGATCCGTGAATCCTTCCTTCCTGCATATCTGGTTTCAATTTCAGCTAGTTAAGGACAAAGCAGAACTTTGGGATCATTGTGACAGCAAGTTAAGTATCAGCATTGGACTATCAAACACTACTGTACTAATTAAGCACTTTATTAACTTTAATTGTTACATTTGCTGGTATAATTCCTTCACCATCTTGAAGCTAACTTACAGCTCAAGAATAGCTACAAAATACAGCAGGGAGAAATGTGCAAGCCCAGTAGCTGGACATGGCTTCTCATTCCTGCTAGTTTGGAGGAGAAGGCAATACCTTAGGTCAAGCAAAGAAAACATTGAGCAGTTTAGAGGGGAAAAAGAAAAGAAAAAAGAAGAAGTAGCAAAACAATTACTGCAAATATAGAAAGGATTAAGTTGCAGAAGTGGGNCATTCAGTTTTTTCATAGAAACCCACCTTTCACAATGGATCAAGACAACAAAACCAAGCAAAACATGGTGCCATTCATAATTTGCTGAAGAGGCTGGATACAGTGCAAGACTTACAAGTAGTACGACATAGTTGAATGATCACCTGAAGGCCAATGATAATAAGCTGGAAATAATTACTCACTTGGCAAAATGACTGAGTAGACTCATTGAAATTTATTGGACTTCAGACTAGCTGTTCTGATCAATTGGAAAAATTCGATGAAAATAGATTGTTCTAGGAGAGTTTTTCCTGTGCCCAAAATTGAACTGCTCCGTTCTTAGTTATGGTTCTTGCTTAATGAGGAGTTCCTTCTTTGATCTTGGATAAGGAATTAAAGACACACTTAGACCACAAGAGCTTCTGATAGACGCCTAGACTAAAAATAAGTTACTCCCTCCGGTCCAAAATAAGTGATTTTTTTGGATGTTTTCACACAAATTAAGAAATCCACCTTTTAACATCAATTAGCAATAAAATTGACCATATTAACCTTTACTATCTAACACTCCTAACACATACTCCAACACTATTTACTCCACGGGCAATGTAGGAAAAAAATAATTAATTCATTCTTAAAATCCAGAAAAATCACTTATTTTGGACCACAAAAAAAATGCCAAAACATCACTTATTTTGGACCAGAGGGAGTAACAGTTTACTAGAAACAGACAAATAAATTTACAAAATTAGAAGAGACATAAATTAACTTAAACGCAGCTCCTGAGGAACGGAGAAGTTTTGCTGATCGCCGTGAACCCATAACCTCAGTATAGACCTCCAACAGCTACTCTCTATCAGCTACTAGCTTCTGCATCACGTGGGGATGTAGAAATATCAGTTTACACCTTAAAAACGGCAGGAAGGCCTAGAATATGAGAACCCAATTTGTGCTTGCACATTCTATTTTCTAATTAAAACAATATCTGACCAACAATCAGAAAATGTTCAGAAGAACAACAATTACTATGTCTCAGTCCAAGCAAGATGGGGAATCAAAAGATTGTGTCACGTGTCTAAAGAAAACTTTTAAACCTGTAACATTACTCGTATGACCACGATATAATATGCCAGAAAGCCCACTTTAGGATAAAAAAAATACATTAAGATTTGATACTACCTGGACAAAAAACTAATTGTTCAGACAAGCTTCTTTCCCTCCTTTTCCTTCTTACATTTCTGTCTAAAGCAAAAGAAATACATAGAAGGGATACTTGTGCTTTTATTATGGCAAATTCTAGTTTTGATTTCTGGCATACTTGACATGAGAAACATTTAGATCCTTTTATTAATAATACCGTCAGCTATTAGTCCCCTCCATTACCAAATTTCTGCAAATGCAAAAGATATTATCACAAAACAAAAGGTACTAAAAATTCTCCAAGACATAAAGTGAGTAATCTCATAATATAATAATAATTACAAACACTGAATTTTGAAACATTTATCTGTAGTAGGACTAATAATTGGGGGAC
>MDKH01033221.1:0-24473 GCA_005239495.1 Nicotiana undulata | reverse complement strand
AGTCCAAGATAGCATGATAGGGAGATAACCAGTCCATCCCCAATATAACATCAAAGTCAACCATATCAAGAAGCAAAAGATCAACTTGAGTCTCCAGAACACCAATAACTACTACGCAAGCATGGTAGACTCGATCTACCACTATAGAATCACCCACCGGTGTAGACACATGTACAACAGTACTCAAGGAATCACGGGGCATACTCAAATAAGGAGCAAAATATGAAGACACATAGGAGAATGTAGAACCCGGATCGAATAACACCGAAGCATCTCGGCTGCAAACTTAAACCGTACCTGTAATAACTGCATCAGAAGCCTCAACATCAGGACGAGCAGTAAAAGCATAACACCGGGGTTGAGCCCCTCCAACCTGCACATCTCTGGATCTACCTGCTACGGGCTGACCCCTACCTCTCACGGCCTTCCCTCCACCTCTATGAGTCTGACCTCCACCTCTGGCACAACGACCACCCCTAGCTGGCTGAGGGGGCGAGGGTGCACCTGGTGCGGGAACCATGGCACGGGAACCCTGATAGTGAGAACCACCTAAACCTCGGAGGAAAAACCTAGAAATATGCCCCATACCACCGCAAGTGAAGCAAGACTTCAGCTGCTGAGAATACTGACCCTGGAACTGTCCCTGACGACCAGAATGACCACCCTGATAGCTCTGAATCAGCGGTGCACTGATGGGAGTTGAAGGTGCACTGCGGGATACCTTGAGTGCCGACTGATAAGGCCTAGGGGGATGACATCTACCAAAGGAATCTCTGCCTCCATATGAGGCACCACTGAAACGACGGAAATGATGAGGTCTCTTGTCAGACCCCTGTCCACCACCCTGGGATAATACCATCTCAATGCGCCTGGACACATCGACTGCATCTTGAAAAGAGATATCAGTACCCGTCTCTCTGGCCATCTAGAGTCTGATGGGCTGAGCTAGACCCTCAATAAATCTCCGAACCCTCTCCCAATCAGTGGGGAGTATCATAATGGCATGCCTGGCCAGAGTAATGAACCTGGTCTCGTACTGAGTGACGGACATGCAGCCCTGCAGTAGACGCTCAAACTGCCTCCGAAGATCCTCTCTCTAAGTAACTGGAAGGAACTTCCCCAAGAACAACTCGGAGAACTGAGCCCAAGTTAGAGGTGCAGACCCAGCTGGTCTGGTCAAGCAGTAATATCTCCACCAAGTCTTGGCAGTGCCAGAAAGACGAAATGTAGCAAAATCAACTCCATTGGACTCCACAATGCCCATGTTCCGAAGAACCTCATAACAACTGTCTAAATAATCCTGGGGTTCCTCGAATGGAGCACTAGTAAATGTGGTAGTGAATAACTTGGTGAACCGATCCAACCTTCACAGAGCATCCGCTGACACGACTGCTCCCTCAGCTTCTGGTGCCACAATACCCGACTGAACTACTCCGGTTGTTTGAGGTGGCGGAGTATGGAGCTGAGTGGCAAACTGCTCTGGCGTGTGAATAGCAAGAGTCTGGGTCCCTCCCCCAGCCTGAGATCCAGCTGGTGCAGTAGGAAGAAGACCAGCCTGAGCTACACTCTCCATGAGTCCCACTAAGCGTACTAGAGCGTCCTGAAGCACTGGGTGGCAATGAACCCCTCTGGGACCTGAGCTGGTCGAACTGGGACTGTCTGAGTAGGAACCTTACCGGCAAAATCTACCAGTGGGTCCTCTACTGGAGCTGCTTCTCTAGCTTTGCCTCGTCCTCTAGCACGACCTCGGCCTCGGCCCCTCGTAAGAGTTGCAATAGGAGGATCGAGCTGATGGTCGGTCGATGAGGAAGCGCGCGTTCTCGCCATCTGCGAGAGAGTTAAATAGAGACTCAATTAGTATTTAGAATTCAACTGGCATGACAGAGAATGAAAGATGTGAAGTTATTCCTAACTTTGCAGCCTCTGGGGGATAAGTACAGACGTCTCCGTACCGATCCCTCAGACTCTACCAAGTTTGTCCGTGAGTTGTGAGACCTAAGCAACCTAGGGCTCTGATACCAACTTGTCACGACCCGAAATCCCACCTTCGGGCCATGACTGCGTCTAACGTTGAACCCGCTAGACAAGCCAACGTTTGAACTAAATAAAACTCATTAACAACTAAAACGAACAAGATAACTAAGGCATCGATGGTCAACAATATGAAGGTTAACAAATTACCAAAAATAATATAGCAACTTCGAAATAAAACCCATAAACAAATCCTAGAACTGGCGTCACATACTCACGAAATGTCTAAGAGATTACTAAAACAAAGGTCTGAAAATAAGTACATATGACTGTCTTTGAGCTATAAGGTAACACAAAACTAAAAATGAAGGGTAGAAGGTGACGCCAAGGCCCACGAACGTCTGCGGGTCTACCTCGATGTCTCCTGAATGAACTGATGGAATGCTCCGACCGTCAATGACCACTGGGTCCGGCGTAGTCTGCACAACATAAAGAAGTGCAGGTGTAGCATCAGTACAACCGACCCCATGTTCTGAGTAAGTGCCGAGCCTAACCTCGGCGAAGTAGTGACGAGGCTAGGACCGACAACAATATATGTACCTGTGCAATTCTATATAATGGCAGGAAAATATCGACGGAAATAAGCAAGTAAGACAGATACGGGGAGAACACGCTGAGGGTAAAAGGGGAAACAAAACGCTAGCACCGTATAATAGGGTAATAACTGGAGTGTAAAAAGTAACAGCCGGAACTTAATGTCTCAGGACATATAATGAACAGCAAAAGGCACGGCATGTCCCCTCGTGCATAACCTCACAATCACTCGGCACAGAATGTCCCCTCGTGCATACATAGTAACACTCGGCACGGAATGTCCCCTCATGCAATAATTAGTCAATGATCAACACGGCATGTCCCCTCGTGCATAACCTCACAATCACTCGGCACAGAATGTCCCCTCGTGCATACATAGTAACACTCGGCACGGAATGTCCCCTCGTGCAATAATTAGTCAATGATCAACACGGCATGTCCCCTCGTGTGATAAATAACAAACAATCACCACGACATGTCCCCTTGTGCAATAAATAATAAACGATCAACACGGCATGTCCCCTCGTGTGATAAATAATAAACGATCAGCAAGGCATGTCCCCTCGTGCGATAAATAATAAACGATCAACACGGCATGTCCCCTCGTGTGATAAATAATAAACGATCAGCAAGGCATGTCCCCTCGTGCGATAAATAATAAACGATCAACACGGCATGTCCCCTCGTGTGATAAATAATAAACTATAAGCATGACATGTCCCCTCGTGCGATAAATAATATAAAAGCAACAATATAATGTGAAAATCATCAATAAGAAGTCTCAAGTGTATGGAAATACTCAATAAAATTCTATCGTCCCGGCAAGGGACTCAGCTATAACCAAACTCGCATCGAAAATACAATTTCAATAGTAAAAGCCTCAACTGAAAAAAATAACACAATAACTCCCCATGTCATGAAACAACATCAAAGTATCACTTCTAAATCACCAGTTACTCATAGTACATAGAATATTAAGAACACGGTATGATTCATCACAATTGACTCACGGGCATGCTTGACCGCAACATATAGGCACTCGTCACCCCGCTTATACGTTGGACATGAATTACACATAGAAAATAAGACTCTACACCTAATCCCTCAAGCTAAGGTTAGGCCAAAAACTTACCTCGGCTCCAATAATGAGAGTCAAGCCTCAATCACAGCCTTGCCTCTCGAATCCAACTCCGAAACGATAATATCTAGACATAATTGACTTAATAACATCAATAATTATTCAGTAACTCAATCCCAAAGCCTAATTATACATTTTCTATCATTCTTTCAAAAATACTAAAATTCGACCCCGGGCTTGCTTGGTCCAAACTCGAGGTTAGGACCAAAACCTGATCACCCATAACCCCACGAGTTAGAATATATAATTTGTTTCAAGATCCGACCCCAAATTGAGGTTGAATTCCTAAAAATTCCATAAACCTAACTCTACCCAAAAACCCCTGATTCCTACCTTGTTTTCATGATTTTAGGCCTAGGTTCTAGTGATTAGGGAAGGAAAATGGAAGAAATTGGTGTTAGGAACACTTACCCAAATGGTTATGGAGGAGAAGATGGCTTGGAGGTCTTAAATAGGGCTTGGAGAAGAAGAATGAAGTGAAAATTATGATAAATCCCGTATGGTATTCTGTTTTGGGGTATTTTAATAACTGGGCAAAAATACCCTTCGCGTTCGCGGGCCCCTGGCCGCGTTGGCGAAGGGTTTACTAACATGACCTAAGCGTTCGCGAGTCCTTGGCCGCGTTTGCATAGGTTTGACCCCAGTGGCCTACGCGTTCGCGAGCATAGGGCCGCGTTCGCAAAGAAAAAACTACCCAGCCCCCCTAAACCCCAGCCTAACACTACTCGTTCGCACCCCTGAGGATGCGTTCGCGTAGAAGCACTGTCCAGTGCTATGCGTTCGCGTCTTTCTCTACGCGTTCACGTAGAGTAAAATCCCAGGCCACAATAATTACCCTTTGCGTTCACGAGACCTTGGCCGCGTTCGCGAAGGGTATTACTCCAGACACAAGCAAATCATCAAAAACACTAGATTTTTACACTTTAACTCACCCCGTTAGCTACCCGAAACTCACCCGAGCCATCGGGTCTCAAAACCAAAACCACACACGACTCCCAAAATATCATATGGACTTGTTCAAGCTTTTAAATCATCAAAATATCATCAAAACAAGGAATTAAACCTCAAAACTCATAGAAATTTCTTAAAACTTCATAAAGCTTAACTTTTCAAATTTTAATCCGAATCACGTCATTCCAGGTCCGTTCTACAACAAATTTCACAGATAAGTCACATAACATATATTAAACCTGTTCCGAGCTGCGGAACCATAATACGGGCGCGGTAACACGGTTTTCACATAATTATTCATTTTCAAAATTCTTTATCATTTCCAGAAAATAATTTTCTTTAAAAATTCATTTCTCGGGCCTGGGACCTCGAGATTCAATTCTGGGCATACACCCAAGTCCCATATTTTCCTATGGACCCTACGGGATCGTCAAATTACGGGTCCAGGTCCGTTTACCAAAAATGTTGACCAAAGTCCACTTTATTCATTTAATTATCATAAATTTCCATTCTCATCAAATTTCAACATAAGGACTTCCCGGCTACACGCCCGGGCTGCACCTGCAAAAAGAGGTGAGATTAACGGAGGCTTTCGGGGCCTCAGAACACAGATTTAGCTAGGATTACTTAGGATGACCTTTTGGGTCATCACAATAAGCCAAGGCTAACTATTGTGCTATCTCTCTCTTGCTCATTCTTTGTTAATTATATCTGCGCAAGTATGTCCTGATTTCAATTCAAGCCTCCAAAACAACATGATTTTGTTATTACTTCAATACATCTTGTTCTTAGCTTTTTTTTTTACCTATGGTTATACTGTCAACTTGCAATTAATATGTCTGCTTTCATGACCTATTACATGTCCCTAAATGAGTCCCCTCCCTTAGACTCAGCATGTTTATATCTCATTTAGGTTCTACTTCAATGTTCCTGGATGATAGTCTAGACCTCTGTGTGGTAATGCATCCTGCACTTTGTGATTTCTTTGTTCTTGTGTAACTTCGAAATGCCTATTATACCTTGGACTTGTGAACTCCTTAGGACCTCTCTGATTCTGAATCTATGTGTAACTCTGATTCCTGTGTGCTCACACTTACATGCTTCATATTTGTTCCCAATTCCCCATTACCATGTCTGTAGTTGCTGAATTTATTTTAGTCCTTGTTCTGTATGTGTTGTTTGTTCTGGTTGCCTTACCATTTTCAAACTGATCTTATTACCACTTTTCAGAACACTATTTTTCCTAAAAAATTAGTCTTTCCTGTTTAAACTGTTTTCTTACTCAATTTCTGTCAAAACACTTTTCAAACTTATCCATGTCACTTCACTTTACTGCTAGACTCTTAAGTTCCACCCCCTCAGTGTGAGCATTGCTTTAGGAACCTCTTGAGTTCCCTCTGAACTTTGACACATTGAGGCTGGTATTTCCACACCGCACATGTTTAAGTCTTGGTGACCATGTCTGGGTGTGAGCATTGCCCGGGAACCCACGAGGACCTTAGGGAACTTTGACACACCCGGACTATGAAAGGCTATGAATTACTAATGGCACTGAGGTTTTGTATATTTGGGCCTAAGTGAAGGCTCCCTATAGAAATAACTTCTTATTTTTCCTTTGGTTATGTAATTCATCATTCCTGACCTGTAATAACTTGTAAACGAATATTTGGGGTTGGATAGTGAAAACAGGTGGGAATATACATGCTATAGTGTAGGTACGGGTAGACCTGTAATAACTTGTAAACGAATATATGCTCATCTTTACTGCATTCAGTATCTCATTACATGTAGAAATCCTGTTCTAGGACAAATAACAATAAAAGCAGCTATCATAATATTACTGCTTCAGCATTCTTATCTACCATAATTGCATCACCTTAGAAATTCTGTTTTGCTAGGCTAAATGATAACATTAACCACCATCAATCTTTCATTAGAAATCATGTCCCTTAGGGTATTGTTTTTAGAATGTTCATGTTACTTATGCCAAAATCCTGTGTTAGAACATACTTCGCATCATTGTATACACTGCTACGAACACCTAGAAAATCATGTATTAGGTTCAACGATCTAACAAAGAATTAGATCTCCGTGAAATTGCTACATTCTGCTTTAAGTTAAAAATGTGTTAATAAATAGATCTTTCTAAAATACGTTCTAACACTTAAACACTCATGCGTTTAGAACATCACGTATAGGTCTTGTGTCATCCTGCATCTTGTTTGCATTAGATACCATGCCTTTTTTAGGATTACATTCATATTCTCTTAACACCCACCCCCTAGCCTTATTATGATTAAAAGATTCACCACTGTTTTGTAACTGTTTTCTAAAAGCTGGACACTTAGAACAGTATAACTCGAGCAGTTTTGTAGTAACTGGTACGCCTAGGCAATCCTTAGGTATTAAACTTGTTAAAATTGAAAGTATAACCCTTATGCATACTGTTTGGCTAATAAAAAGATAAAATGAGTAATTAGAAAATGGTAAAAGTCCTTCTCTAAAATTCAGTAATAAATTAGCCTCGCTATTGCATTCTACCCTAGATATCATGCCTTAGGTTCTGAAGTTGAAAGACCTTACTTGTGTTTGAGTCGTGCTAATTATGTGCATAACTTGTGGAGGAATGTTTGAGCCTCATCTTTGCCTCTATGTATTTCCCCATATTTGCAGTCCTAATTGTCTTTGCTTGTCTCTTATAATTTTGTCCTTTAAACCTAAGGGTCATCCTAGTAACTCCTTCAGGATAGTAGTCCTAGCCTCCTCCGGGACGGATAGGATGGGACGGGTAATAGCAGGCAATAGAGTCCGTGACCAACGCACGTTTTAATTACCTTCACGGGGTGGGAAAGGGTAGAATATGAATATGATGACCGGTGCGCTAATACCACGTGTAGCCCCTCTCTGAGGAGTGTCTATCGGGTATTGCATTGATGTGATCCATATTGTTTCAAACCTAGGATGTTTTTCTCTCAAATGTTTTACTAGTTCTTTCAAAAGTTAATAACTCCAATGCTTATTTGAAATCCCCTTTTATTTGAGCCATTACTTGCTACTTGCTTATTGTACAAATTCACGAAAACCATTTGGCCAGGAACCACAGTTGTGGATCCTGAGGCATGCCTAATACCTTCCCCTTGGGATAATTTCAAGCCCTTACCCAATCTCTGGTAATGCAAACTAGTCTCATGATTTAATCACTATAGGTGCCCTAACGCGCCTTAAAAATCGTTAGGTGGCGACTCTTCTTTTAACCCTCTTCCTTTAAAAGGAGTTTTCAGAATGTCATAAACCCGATCTCCGCTTAAGGAAAAAAGGGAGCGCAATAGCATGGCGACTCTGCTGGGGAATATACCCAAGCTTTTACCATTACAAATTGTTCCGTGAATTTGTACCTTTAATTTGTTTAATACTCGCGTCTTTCCTCTTATTTGTTACATACCATTAATTGTTTACTTCTTTCAGGTATTTATTTCACAAGAACAAAACTAACATGTCTCTTTGTTTCCTTTTTGTATTTGCTTTCAATCATAACTGTTGTATTTACCGCTTTCCTTAACGTGCAAATACATGACTATCTGTTTAAATGCTTATTTATTGCATATCATGCTCAACATTCATACTCCACTCCTGCCAAACAAAATACTATAGCAACACTTACAATGGGTGATTGTCCTCTTCCTATATTATTACCCCTTAAATTCGGAAAGGCGTATTTGCAGTAAAACTAGTCGATCAGCGGTGCAGTCGATAGTTCCGTACCTTCCCCCTTGAGTTGTCCGCTCAAGGGTACCAGTTTAAAACCCCATATAAACCTTACTCTGTTATACTATTGCATGCATCATGGTTAAACTTAGCCAGGCTAACGTGTTGTTCGCACAATAGCCTTTAAGATAGCCTTGTCCAAAGTCCACTGGGTTTTCCTAAAACCCAAATGGACACCCTCACGCTCTATGCATTTATTTGGAGAACTAAATGCTTCCTGCTATTTATTGGTGTTAAATAGTCGAGTCTGGTGGGGATAAGGGCCTAACCTTATTTCACTTTGCAGAAAAATGAGGCATGAAGTCCCTAGATTCGGCATGGTCGCCAATATTCACCCTAGGATGCTGAATTGGTGGGAAGACCTCCACTCTAGTGACAAACTCTCATCAAAAAACACCTGGGCAATCTACCATGTCTTCTAGATATCCAACCAAACAAAATGATGATAGAGGCTGCTACTCTGTTTTGGGATTGTGATAGGTCCGTGTTCCGCTTTGGGAACCTTGAAATGACACCTTTATTAGAGGAGATAGGAGGATTGGCCGGTCTAGCTTGGGAATCTCCGGGGTTGCTGATGCCTGTAAACCGCACGGGCAGGGGTTTCCTCAAAATGATGGGTCTGAAGAAGAATCTAGAATTGGTGTGTGTGAAGGATTCATACATCCTTTTCGACTATTTGTATGAAAGATACTGTCACGATAAATCGTACCGCACCTACCAAGACGATTTTGCCATCACCTCTCTGGGACACATCCATCGCCGAGTATTCGTGTTTATGGTGTGCTTTTTGGGTTTGATTGTGTTCCCAATGAAGAAGGAAATAATCCATAGGTTGGCCATGGTAACTAAGACGCTAATGGAAGGGATAGACGGGCAGGACTTCAACATTGTGCCCATGATCATCGCGGATATGTATCGTGCCCTAGAAATGTGTCAACGAGGAGCAAGGCATTTCGAAGGTTGCAACTTATTACTCCAACTCTGGCTCATAGAACATCTACAAAAAGGTGAATACTGACAAGACATCCATTAAAGTATTTGGGATGACCATATCGCTTTCCATCACCCAAAGCGAATGAACTATATTCCCGACATGTTCGCTCAGCCGGAGAATGCCGAAGGATGGGTTGAGTTATTTGGTAACTTAACCGAGGATCGGGTTCAATGGATGTTTGAGTGGTTTCCGACAGACAAGTTCATCATTCGGTCCCAAGACGCTTCATTTCTGATACTGATTGGTCTGAGGGGGACATACCCTTACGTCTCTCTGCGAGTTATGAGGCAAGAGGGTAGGAAACATGTCATACCTAGGGTCGAGAAAATGATTCATCTTCGAGCAGATTTTCAGAATGATGACAGCCCTCACAAGTGCCAAGCTCAGCACCTATGGCACTGCAAGATTAGGCTTGAGAAAGACACTATCGAGACAGATAGGTATCACGCCGGTTGCACCCCTTTCTATTTAGGTTGGTTAGAAGAAGATATGGAGGGACAAGTCGAGCTAGGGTTCACTCAAGGTCACCGGGTTATAGACGAGAAGGTTGAAGCACGAGTTAATTTCAACCAGCTACGCAATAGGATCCGCGAATGCGAGGATGATCATCACAAGATACACGATTCCAACAAAAAGCTGATCGAGGAATGGAAGGATATGGCCGTCAGCACCAATAAGAGGCTGGCATACTTAGAACGAGGTATATTTGAGCTGGAAGAGAAGTTCATCAAGAGGATTGAGACTCCCTAAAGGCTGAGGGAGCTGAAGGGGGATACCTAGCTAGAACCTACCTTCTGTTGGGACTTTGCGAGTTGGGAAAGCTGATCGAGGGAAGCAGGAATGCCGAAATCTGGGTAAGGTCCTTCTGGGACCACGTAGATAGGGGGTGTCTTCTTTTGTCTTCTTCTTTGATGTAATAAGGCCTATGGCCATTAGTGACTTTTATTTTTCGCGTATTTAGAGTCGTTTTGAGTTCTCCAAATCAATTTGTCGTTAGGCCTACCTCGGGCACAAGAGGTCCCCAACTTAGGATGCACTTTACATTTCCGCATTACGTGTTTAACTATTGCAATATTTTTCATAATGCTCACTGACTCGGTTACCTTTTGTTTTTCTTTTAGCTATTATCCCCTTCCCCAAAGGTTAGTTTGTGCATTCTGGCGTCATCATCCTATCACACAAGATCCAAGGTCCCTCCACCTACTCCTCCTCCTAGTCCCCCCAAAGGCAAAAACAAGGGAAAAAGTAAGATGACAGAATCCAGCGATATCAGGAAGGAAAATATGGTTGAACGGGTAGAGGCAATTGACGGCCGAGGTATTCAAGTCTTGCATGAGAATATGTCACCATTAGAACAGAAATTGCTAAAGTTTCAATAGGAGCTCGACCAGGTCCGGAATCTAACCAATCTGTCATTTTCCCTCAACGTCCCTAACGTCAACCCTACACCTCCACAGAATATCCCAAAAAAACCAAATCACTCTGCACTTCATCATCACGCCACCCCCCAAAGAACCAAACTCATCCAGCACAGCGCAATACTTGCATCCGCAACACTCCGTCTCCACTCCTGGAATCTCAAGATCACACAAAAGACCACTTCCTTGCCTACAACAATCCCATCTACGTGGAATACGTGACTCACTCCACCCTACCTTTCACACATACATCCAAGTCTGATGAGAAGGACCTTCTTATCAAGAATTTGGCTGAGGAACTTAGAAAACTGACTAGCCGAGTTCAGGGTGTTGAAGGAGTCAAAGGAATTGAAGGTTTGAACTATGAAGACCTCTGTATACAACCAGATGTCGAACTACCCGAGGGGTACAAACCTCCAAAGTTCGAAATGTTTGACGGCAGTGGTGATTCGAGGGTCCATCTGAGGACCTACTGTGATAAGTTGGTTCGCGTAGGAAAAGACGAAAGGATCTGCATGAAGATGTTCATGAGGAGTTTGAAGGGAGAAAGCACTGTCTTGGTACATCAGCCAAGACCCTAAGAAATGGTTAAACTGGGTAGGCATGGCAACAGACTTCATGGACAGGTTTAGATTCAATACAGAGAATGCACCAGATGTGTTCTACATCTAAAACTTGAAGAAGAAACCCACAAAAACCTTTCGCGAGTATGCTACTCGTTGGAGGTCGGAAGCTGCTAATGTCAGAACTGCTTTAGAGGAAGAACAGATGAACAAGTTCTTTGTCCGAGCTCAGGACCCGCAATATTATGAATGAATGATGATGGTTGAAGGCCACAAGTTCTCTGGCATTATCAAATTTGGAGAACGGATTGAAGAATGTATCAAGAGCGGTATGGTAACAAATTTTGAAGCTTTGCAAGCCACTAACAAGGCTTTACAGTCCGGTAGTGTGTCTAAGAGAAAAGATGTGGGAGCTATAATGGTCGCACAACAAGCCAAATCCCCACCCAAATACCAAGTCTACCCAACACCTCCCTTCACATATCAGCCAACCCCGAACTACCAAGCACCATCACCTTCTTACCAAGCTCCACCACCCACATACCAATCCCCACCACCCACAAATCAACCTACCCCACCTAGATATTCACAACCCGCTCCCGTCTACAACACTTTTAATTCCTAGCCATCTCACTATCAATCACCCCCTACCCGTCAAAATCTCCCTAGGCCTTGTCCTAACTTCGATCGCCGCCCTCCAAAGCAATATACTTCCATAGCCAAGCCCATCGACTAGTTGTATGAAATGCTCAAAGCTGCTGGTTACGTTACACCTATCCCTGATGCCACCCTTGAGAACCCTTCTTAGTGGGTTGACCCAAACAAATATTGTGCATACCATTTTTGCAAGAAAGGACACACCATCAAAGAATCTCGCTCTCTGAAAGATAAGATACAGACCCTCATTGATAACAAGATTATTGTGGCAAAAGACCCCGTTCCGAATGTCCGCAACAACCCTTTACCAGACCATAAGGGTGGAGGTATCCATATGATTGAGATAGATGATGATTAGGGTCTCTAGGGGTCAATCGGGTTGATCACAAAAGGCGATGACCCAAAGAAGCCTGCAGTCACTCTCAACACGATCATAGTCTTATTCATCCATCTGAGAATGCCGAGGTGAATATGTCTATCCCACTTGAGTTTGAAGCAGCGCAGACTGCAAAGGCGAAGAAACCATTGCCAATTGAAGTTGAGTTTGTATCTCCAGCAAACGCACCAGCACCACTCGAGGTTGCAGTCCTTCCACCCCTAACATACACTCCAGTTGAAGTAAGGATGGCCACGCCGATTCCGGTGGCATAGTCAACCATACCACTTTTCTATTCAAATGATATCCCTTGGGATTATACAGCCGAGGCAAGAAGGAAAGGTAAAAACAGGTATGAGGAAGCCATCGCAATACAGGTTATGACGAGAACTAGTAGAGTCTATACCCCTGAACATCTGGTCGAGTCAAGCAATCAAGCTGCCAACCGCCCTCCCCTCATTGAAATAGGTTCAGATGATCTTTGGAGGAAAATGCAGGCTAAGGAGTATTCGGTCATCGACCAACTGAACAAGACACCAACGCAAATATCTATTCTCTCTTTGTTGTAGAGTTTTGCGACGCACAGAAGTGCTTTGTTATAAGTGTTGAGTGAAGCATACGTGACGAACAACATCACTAGTGGAGAAATGGCCAACATGGTGGGCCAGGTACTAGAAAGTCATAAAATTACCTTTCATGAAGACGAGTTACCACCTGAGGGGTTGGAACACAACAAAGCATTGCACATCACCGTGCAATGTGAAGATCATTTCATCATAAGGATCTTGATCGATGGAGGTTCTAGTCTTAACATTTGTCCGTTGATAACAATCAAGAATTTGGGTAAAGGACTATATCAGATAAGAGAGGGAGAAATCAACGTGAAAGCCTTCGACGGGTCTCAAAGATCTACCATGGGGGAAATCAATCTATGCCTACAGATGGGACCAACCTGGTTCGAGGTGGACTTCTAGGTAATAGACATGCCGGCATCTTACAACTTGCTGCTAGGACGACCCTGGATCCATGCTGCTGGGGCCGTCGCATCAACACTACATCAGGCGGTGAAATTCGAGTGGAACCACCAATAGGTGATCATCCACGGCGATAGTAGCAACCCTATTTACAGTCGCCAGACTATCCCTGTGATTGATGGAAAGAGAAAACTGGGTGGAGGAACTTATCACCATATTGAATGAGTCAATGCCATCGACAAGGACAAGTGGTGGGATAGCAAGATCGAGAGCATCCTGAACTGGAGAGGGTATGAGCCAGGAAAAAGGCTCGATAAGAACCTCCAAGGGATCACGAAGCCCATAAAACTCAAGAAACATGGTACTACTTTTGGTTTGGGGTACGAGTATACATGGAAGAATTCAGAAACTGGTCGCCACCATGGCACGGTCATCACTACCTCCTGGGACAGCCGATACCTCATCTGGAGCGACCTTCAAGCAGGCCGACATCACCTATGGATCAGATGAAGAGGAAACACTTGCAGCGATGAGGAATTTGTTTTTGGAAGATAGTGATATGGATTGCTGTGTTGTTCTCGAGGAGGAGATGGAGGAAGGCCCTTCCGTACAGGCAGTAAGCAAGGGAACATATCTCAAGAACTGGTCTATCAGGACCACCAAAGCCCGTCGAGCCTCGGGGTAGCAAGTCTAAAAACAAGCATTATTTACTGTTTTATTTACTAAACGATTTTCCTTTTTCTGCATTTTTCAATTCCCGCAATAAGATCTAAAATGTTCAAAACAAGTCATTCAATTTATCAAAGCATTTTCAATTCCTTTATGAATCCGATATTTATTGTTACCATTTTCTATCATTACTTCATCTATACAACATTACTATTACTTTACTTGATGAACCAATGACTGTGACGTGAAATGAGGTAACACAACAAACAGACATTGATTCAGACGAAGACGATATACCTGACGAAATTGTTAAAGAGGTCAAAAACTTTGAAAATAGACCTAAGTCCAACTTGGATGAGACTGAGTTTGTCAACCTGGGAGATTGAGAAAACGTCAAGGAAACACGCATCAATATCCATTTGTCACCGTCAGAGAAGAAAGAGTACACAGAGTTTCTAAAGGAGTATGAGGACATATTCGCCTGGTCATATGACGACATGACTGGTTTAAGTACGTCCATTGTGGCCCACAAACTGCTGACCAATCCGACATGTCCACCAGTAAAGCAAAAGCTCAGAAAGTTCAAACCTGACATGAGTTTGAAAATCAAAGAAGAAGTTACCAAGCAGATCAACGCCAAAGTTCTCCGGTTAGTTGAATACCCGACATGGTTAGCCAACATCGTACCTGTGCCAAAGAAAGACAGGAAGGTCAGGGTCTGTGTCGACTACCGGGATCTCAATTGGGCCAGTCCGAAAGATGACTTCCCCTTGCCAAACATACACCTTTTAATTGACAACTGCGCCAAACATGAGTTATATTCCTTCGTAGATTGCTTCGCTGGTTATCATCAAATTTGGATGGATAAGGAAGATGATAGAAAGGCACAAGCAATGGCATGAGAAGTTATCATTCGCCTTACTGGGATATCGCACCACAGTCTGCACATCAACCGGGGCAACCCCTACATGCTGGTTTATGGTACAGAGGTTGTTATTCCTGCCAAAGTTGAGATTCTATCTCTGAGAATCATACAAAAAGCTTAGCTCAGCGACGCAGAATGGGTAAGGAACCATTATGAGCAACTAGCCCTAATAGACGGAAAGAGAATGAATGCAGTTTTTCATGGTCAACTATATCAGAACATAATGACCCGAGCCTTCAACAAGAAAGTCAAGCCTAGGCGATTCACACCAGAGCAGTTGGTGCTAAAGAAAATCTTTCCATATCAAGACGAAGCCAAAAGGAAGTTTTCTCCCAACTGGCAGGTTCCGTACATGGTTCACAGAGTGCTGACGGGAGGAGCACTCATACTTGCAGAAATGAACGGAGAAGTTTTTCTAAAACCAATCAATTCAGATGCAGTCAAACGCTACTACGTGTAACTCCTTATGCTTTTATCAACAATGTAGATTGAACTACGCCTGACCTGATTCCCGTTTAAGAGGGGATACGTAGGCAGCCCTATGGGTTCGGTCACAATTCAATAAAAATCTCATTTCCCCCCATAATTGGAAACTGGGGCAGAATTTTGAGGAGGACCATCAAAATTCTGAAGCAAGTTCAGCCAATCGCCGCATGAGCAACAATTAGAAGTATCCACCCTACAAACTGGGGCAAAATTTTGAGGAGGACCCTCAAAATTCCGTAGCAGAAGAGGTTGCAATGTCTCAAACCGCGTCACGGTCGTCGGTTCATCTAAAACTATTTTATGCTTATATTATACTTTCACAAATCACGCATATTTATTGAAACAACTTGTTTAGCAAACGCTACCCCCGGTGATACAGAAAGTATCATCACAATCAAGCAAACACGACAAGCAAAGCCAGCAGGGATACGAACTAACCTTCCTTTTACAGAACTCACGATATTTCTTTGGATGCAGGCACAAAGATGGAAAGGGCCCCAAAAACATACTATCCTCCCGAAGGAAATATATTGCCCAGAGACACACTTCTCAAAGTCGTCGCACATGACGACATTTATTATCATCACCAACGGCACTTCATTATCCCTATGCTCACGAACATATCGCCGCAATTTATCATCATTTAAGAACTCATATATGCATTTTATTTCCTACATAAGGCTATCATTCTGCCTTCCGAGGTTAAACTCTACCTCTATCTACATCTTCACTGCATAAGGCTACCTTTCTGCCTTCTGATACTAAACGATGTCTCCATCTGCACCTGCATTGCATAAGGCTACCTTTCTTCCATCCGAGGTTAAGCTCTACCTCCATCTGCATTTGCATCCTGCATAAGGATATTATTCTGCCTTCCGAGGTTAAACGCTACCTCCATATGCATTTACATCCTGCATAAGGCTACTATTCTACCTTCCAAGGTTAAACGCTACCTCCATATGCATTTACATCCTGCATAAGGCTACTATTCCGCCTTCCGAGGTTAAACGCTACCTCCATATGCATTTATATCATGCATAAGGCTACCATTTTGCCTTCCGAGACTAAAAGATGTCTCCATCTGCATTTACATTTGCAGAAGGATACCATTTTGCCTTCAGAGGCTAAACGCTGCCTCCCATTTACTTTTTAAAGCAACCACTGTCTTTGTCATTATTTACTTCGCTTCCTTTCGGGCTAAGCTCTGCCCCTTTAATTTGCAAGAATAAGCTTTGTCTTGTTAGCATCATACTATTGCATTTTCATGGGCTGAAATATCGCCAACCTATCCAAAGGCGTCATCATTCGGAGGAACCATCTTCATGGCCCGATAACACCATGTCATGGCCTGAGGATCTCTTTTATCAGTTTGCATATCATTATTCAAAGGCATCATGGTTCGGAGACACCATCTTCATGGCCCGAGAACATCATTTCATAGCCTGTGAATCCCGCATCAAGCGATTCATGGCCCAGGACATCATGGTCTAAGGAGGTCATCCTCAACCATCCAAAGACAACATTCATAGTCAAATGAGAATTTGCATCATGTTTAAATTGCGCACAGTATATGCTTGTTATCTATTTGCAGGTCCAGGAAGGCAGGATCGGCCCCACTCCAGTTCTCCTAACTATCCCGCAAGCAATTTTGTTCACCTTACCTTGCACCTTGCGTCCGTCCTTGTAAGACTTCATCGGTATACTTCGTCGGTGACTCCTGAACTACATATGGCCTGATTCTTGTAAAACCAGGGATATGTCGGCAGCTCAAAAACCAGGGTGCGACCTCAATCTTTCGAACCATTTCTACTCGGTCAAAATTGGCCATCATATCTTTACCCGCCAACTTTTTCATCCTTTCCTGGTAAAGAGGGGCAGCTGTTGATATCCAATTTTTCCTCAAAATTATTTTCAAACTTATACTTTACCTTTAAAATTACTTTTCATGTTGAATTGTATTTTTCATAATTTTTCATGATTTTATCAATTCGTTTTCCTATCTATTTATTATTTTTTGCATTAAAAAATTATTCATAAATATGTTAAAAACAATTTCAAAATGTTTCCCAACTCAACATCTTGTTTTAACCCTATTTTTATTTAATTATTTCACAAATTAGCCGATTTGGCATTATTTAGCTATAATTATAGTAATTTTGCAGTTATAGCACAATCGGGCATTTTATACTATTTTCAGTCAATAATTAGTCATTTTTATATTTATATTAGTCAATTACCTTAATTTCATTCTATTTAACCTCAATTTCATTTTTTTGTAATTATTAGTTGTTTTATTAATCATTTATTTAATTTAATTGGGTATTTAACGTTTTAGCCACTTTATATTTAAAACCTAGCCATTTTAGCCCAAACCCACCTGACCTTTAACCCCTAATAGACCCAGTCCAAGACAAATTCTCTACATGGCCCAACCCCACAGCTAATCTGAGTCGTTGATTAAATTAGATCAACGGCCCAGATTAGTCTTTCCTTAATTAACTCTCAACTACCCCCCTCCGACCCCTCATTCTCTCACGATCACTCCTCTCTCTAACTCTCGTCTCTCTCTCTCTCTAGTCTCTAGAGACTTCCGTCTCTTCATCTTCGATGAAGATCCACCTCCCTCTTCTGGCCGTCTCCGGCCACCATCCTTTCCACCATGAACCTTCATGAGTCTCGCTCATCTTCTCTTTGAGGCCCTCGAGGGCCTGGGCCATGCTGACTCGCACCTAAAGTTTCTGCTTTGGTTGTTCTTGGTCTCCCCGGTGTGATTTGGGCAAAGTCACACCATATCCGTTATGATTCTTGAGTTTTACAACAGGTTTTTCGGTTCTACTCGATTCTCTTTTGAAACCCTAATTTTTTCCTACATCTCTCAGATCTATGTTGTTTTTTTTAACGGTTCAAGTATGTCTCTCTATATTTTACACTGTTCTTGACTCAGTTTTTAAGAATCATTAGCTTTAAGAGTTTTTACTTCCTTTTTTATTAGGGTTTTCTCAGAGTTCTTTTATGCCTGTTTAAACTAATTTTTCCTTTGTGTTTAAGTTTGTTCTTTGCATGTCATGACTGAGTCTGTACTTTGGTTTTTTTTAACTCACCTATGTCAAAGCCCTAACTGTTATGATTTTTCCTGTGTGGGTTCTTCGTATTAGCCTGATTATTTGATTCGTATTATGACTCTGTGATTGTTATACTCCGAATAAGCTTGCTAAGGCCTAACCTACTTGTGTTACCTATATGTGATTGTTTATTTGGACTTATGCATCCCCGAACTTGTCTATTCTTATGACTGTTTGCTTCTCTATATATGTGTTGAAATATAGAGCATGTCTCTCTCTTGATTGACTCTGATTTCCTTATTGAATGATCTGATTGAGAATATGTCTTTCAAAATCCTTTAATTCTGCCTGTTTGTTTAAACTGATTGATTCACTTACCTTGTTTACTGAGACGCTCTATTTACTGAATTACTTCCTTAATTACAGCTTTCTGAATCTAGTCTTAATTGACTTTCCTATACTTAATGAACTTGGACTCGTTCCTTATTAGTCGTGTACTAATTTTTATTACCTTATTTGCTGCTGGTCTTACCATTTGAATTCTGAAATCCCTCGACTTAAGGGAACATCTGCCCTGATTGTCTGACTAATTGATTTCGAATCTCTTGATTTTCATGTTGTTGTAATTCCTGCCTTATTTACTACTTGTCTTTCAACTATAAAAGCTCTAGCCTTTCAATGACATAGACACGAACACTTGTGGTTAAAAGTTATCTCTCTTACATCTAAACTCTCTGCTCTGTTACGTTGGTATTACTTGCTACTGTTTATTTTTAGCCGGCTACAAGCCAAGGCTAACTATTGTGGTATCGCTCTCTTGCTCATTCTGTGTTCATTATCTCTTCACTGGTATGTCCTGATTTCAATTCAAGCCTCCAAAACAACATGATTTTGTTATTACTTCAATACATCTTGTTCTTAGTTTGTTTTTACCTATGGTTCTACTATTCAACTTGCAATTAATATGTATGCTTTCATGACCTATTGCCTGTCCCTGACCCTCCCTTAGACTCAGCATGTTTATATCTTATTTAGGTTCTACTTCAATGTCCCCTGATGATAGTCTAGACCTCTGTGTGGTAATGCAACCTGCACTTTGTGATTGCTTTGTTCTTGTGTAACTTCGAAATGCCTATTATACCTTGGACTTGTGAACTCCTTAGGACCTCTCTGATTCTGAATCCATGTGTAACTCTGATTCCTGTGTGCTCACACTTACATGCTTCATATTTGTTCCCAATTCGCCATTACCTTGTGTGTAGTTGCTGAATTTATTTTAGTCCTTGTTCTGTATGTGTTGTTTGTTCTGGTTGCCTTACCATTTTCAAACTGATATTATTACCACTTTTCAGAACTCTATTTTTCCTAAAAATTTAGTCTTTCCTGTTTAAACTATTTTCTTACTTAATTTCTGTCAAAACCCTTTTCAAACTTATCCATGGCACTTCACTTTACTCCTACACTCTTCCACCCCCTCAGTGTGAGCATTGCTTTGGGAACCTCTTGAATTCCCTCTGAGCTTTGACACACTTAGGCTGGTATTTCCACACTGCACATGTTTAAGTCTTGGTGACCATGTCTGGGTGTGAGCATTGCCCGGGAACCCACGAGGACCTTAGGGAACTTTGACACACCCGGAATATGAAAGGCTATGAATTACTAACGGCACTGAGGTTTGGAAGATTTGGGCGTAAGTGAAGGCTCCCTATAGAAATAACTTCTTATTTTTCCTTTGGTTATGTAATTCATCATTCCTGACCTGTAATAATTTGTAAATGAATATTTGGGGTTGGATAGTGAAAACGGGTCGAAATATGCATGCTATAATGTAGGTACGAGTAGAGAACATGCCTTAGGCTTACTTTCCTTATGTGTGCAAGTAGTAACCATGTCTAGGTACAGCAAGTATGCCATACCTATCATGTTGCTCAGCTTTACTGCATTCAGCATCTCATTGCATGTAGAAATCTTGTTCTAGGACGAATAACAATAAAAGAGGCTATCATAATATTACTACTTCAACATTCTTATCTGCCATAATTGCATCACCTTAGAAATCCTGTTTTGCTAGGCTAAATGATAACATTAACCACCATTAATCTTGTATTAGAAATCATGTCCTTAGGGTATTGTTTTTAGAATGTTCATGTTACTTATGCCAAAATCCTGTGTTAGAACATACTTCGCATCACTGTATACACTACTACGAACACCTAGAAAATCATGTATTAGGTTCAACGATCTAACAAAGAAATAGATCTCCGTGAAATTGCTACGTTCTGCTTTAAGTAAAAAATGTGTTAATAAATAGATCTTTCTAAAATACGTTCTGACGCTGAAACGTTCATGTGTTTAGAACATCACATATAGGTCTTGTGTCATCCTGCATCTTATTTGCATTAGATACCATGCCTTTTTTAGGATTGCATTCATATTCGCTTAACACCCACCCCCTAGCCTGATTATGAATAAAAGATTTACCCATGTTTAGTAACTGTTTTCTAAAAGCTCGACACTTAGAACAGTATAACTCGAGCAGTTTTGTAGTAACTGGTACGCCTAGGCAAGCCTTAGGTATTAAACTTGTTAAAACTGAAAGTAGAACCCTTATGCATACTGTTTGGCTAATAACAGGATAAAATCAATAATCAGAAACTGGTAAAAGTCCTTCTCTAAAATTCAGTAATAAAATAGCCTCGCTATTGCATTCTGCCCTAGATATCATACCTTAGGTTCGGAAGTTGAAAGACCATACTTGTGTTTGAGTCGTGCTAATTATGGGCATAACTTGTGGATGAATGTTTGAGCCTCATCTTTGCCTCTATGTGTTTCCCCATATTTGCAGTCCTAATTGTCTTTGCTTGTCGCTTAGAATTTTGTCCTTTAAATCTAAGGGTCAGCCTAGTAACTCCTTCAGGATAGTAGTCCTAACCTCCTCCGGGACTGATGGGATGGGACGGGTAATAACACGCAATAGAGTTCGTGACCAACGCACATTTTAATTACCTTCACGGGGTGGAAAAGGGTAGAATATGGATATGATGACCAGTGCGCTAATACCATTACCTTCACGGGGTGGGAAAGGGTAGAATATTGATATGATGACCGGTGAGCTAATACCACGTGTATCCCCTCTCTGAGGAGTGTATAGCGGGTATTGCATTGATGTGATCCATATTGTTTCAAACCTAGGATGTCTTTCTCTTAAATGTTTTACTAGTTCTTTCAAAAGTTAATAACTCCAATGCTTATTTGAAACCCCGTTTTATTTGAGACATTACTTGCTACTTTTTTATTGTACAAATTAATGAAAATCATTTGGCCGGGAACCACAGTTGTGGATCCTGAGGGGTGCCTTATACCTTCACCTTGGGATAATTTTAAGCCCTTACCCAATCTCTGGTAATGCAAACTAGTCTCATGAGTTAAACACTATAGGTGCCCTAACGCGCCTTAAAAATCGTTAGGTGGCAACTCTTCATTTAACCCTCTTCCTTTAAAAGGAGTTGTCAGAATGTCATAAACCCGATCTCCGCTTAAGGGAAAAAGAGGGCACGACAACCGCCAGTTGAACAAGGTCACCATTAATAATAAGTATCCGTTGCCGCGTATCGATGAATTTTTTGACCAGTTACAGGGTGCTCGGGTGTTTTCTAAGATTTATTTGTGATTAGGGTATCATCAGTTGAAAATTCGGAACTCGGATGCTCCGAAGACTGCTTTACGTACGAGATATAGCCATTATGAGTTCCTGGTGATGTCTTTTGGCTTGACTAATTCCCCAGCAGCATTCATGGACTTGATGAACAGGGTGTTCAGGCCGTACATTGATTCTTTTATCATTGTCTTTATTGATGACATTCTGATTTACTCACGTAGCCTGGGCGAGCACGAGCAGCATTTGAGAGTTGTGCTCCCGACCTTGGCAGAACAGAAGCTATATGCTAAGTTCTCCAAGTGTGAGTTCTGGTTGAATTTCGTGGCATTCTTGGGACATGTGGTATAAGGAGAGGGTATCAAGGTTGATCCTAAGAAGATTGAGGCAGTTCAGAGTTGGCCGCGTCCTATTTCAGCTACAGAGATCAGGTGCTTCTTGGGTCTAGCAAGGTATTATCGCTGATTTGTGGAGGGCTTATCTTCCATTGCATCCCCACTGACTAGGTTGACTCAGAAGAATGCCCCGTTCCGATGGTCCGACGAGTGTGAGGCAAGCTTTCAGAATCTCAAAACATCATTGACCTCAGCACTAGTTTTGATATTGCCTTCCGGTTCTGGGATGTATATAGTATATTGTGACGCTTAACGCATTGGATTGGGGGGTGTGTTGATGTAGGAGGGGATAGTTATTTCTTATGTTTCGCCCCAACTGAAGGTTCATGAGAAGAATTACCTTGTGCACGATTTGGAGTTGGCGGCGATCGTTCATGCTCTTAAGATTTGGAGGCACTACTTGTATGGGGTGTATTGTGAGGTTTGTACAGACTACCGTAGCTTGCAGCACTTGTTCAAGAAGAGAGATCTTAATTTGAAGCAGCGCAAATGGCTTGAGTTGTTGAAGGATTATGATATCACCATTCTTTATCATTAGGGTAAGGCAAATGTGGTAGCAGATGCCTTGAGTAGGAAGGCAGAGAGTATGGGTAGTTTGGCTTATATTGCAGTAGAGGAGAGACCTCTAGCCTTGGACATTTAGTCCTTGGCTAATCTCCTGGTGAGGATGGACCTTTCATAGCCTCGCCGAGTTCTTGCTCATGTGGTTGCTCAGTCTTCATTATTGGGAGAGATTAAGGCCCGGCAGTTTCATGATCTGTGCTTGGTAGAGCTACGTGAGAAAGTGGTTCAGGGCGGTGCCAAGGAGGTTACCATTGGCGAGATGTCACGACCCGAAATTCTACATTCGGGCCATGACTGCGTCTAACGTTGAACCCGCTAGACAAGCCAACATTTGAACTGAATAAAACTCATTAACAAAAAATACGAACCAAATAACTAAGGCTTCGATGGCCCACCACATGAAGTTTAACAAAATAACCAAAATACAACATAGCACTTCCGAAATGAAACCCATAAATAAATCCCAGAACTGGTGTCACATACTCACGGACTATCTAAGAGATTACTACAAACAAAAGGTCTGAAATAAGTGGATAAGACTGTCTTTGAAATACAAAGTAAGACAGAGCTGAAAGTGGAAAGTAGAAGGTGACGTCAAGGCCCACGAACGTCTGCGGGTCTACCTCGAGTCTCCTGTGTGACTGAATGAGATGCTCCGATCGTCAGTGATCTCCGGGTCCGGCTGCGTAGTCTGCACAACATAAAGAAGTGCAGGTGTAGCATCAGTACAACCGACCCCATGTACTGAGTAAGTGTCGAGCCTAACCTCGGCGAAGTAGTGACGAGGCTAGGACCAACACAACATATGTACCTGTCCAATTTTATATAATAGAAGGAAAAATGGCGACCGAAATAAGCAAGTAAGACAGATACGGGGAGAATATGCTGGGGAGATAGGGTAAGATTATGCTAGCACAGCAGTACAAGGTAATAAATGAAACGTAAAGACAAGGCAGAAATATAGCTTCTCAAACATATAATGAACAGGAAAGGCACGGCATGTCCCCTCGTGCATAACCTCACAGTCACTCGGCACGGAATGTCCCCTCGTGCATATATAATAACACTCGGCACGGAATGTCCCCTCGTGCATAACCTCACAATCACTCGGCACGGAATGTCCCCTCGTGCATATATAATAACACTCGGCACGGAATGTCCCCTCGTGCATAACCTCACAATCACTCGGCACGGAATGTCCCCTCATGCATATATAATAACACTCGGTCAACACGGCATGTCCCCTCGTGCACCGAATAATAAAACACAAGGAAACAATAATATGAAATTCAACAACACGAAGTCTCAAGTGCATG
>ML246077.1:0-36337 GCA_005239495.1 Nicotiana undulata | reverse complement strand
TATATATATTATTGCGGCGTGCAACCCGATCCAATATATAATATATGTTATTGCGGCGTGCAGCCCGATCCATATAATATATGTATATTGCTGCGGCGTACAGGCCGATCCAAACCTATCCTCACATACTCGGCTCTCAGCCTCACTCAGTCATCCTCACCAGCCACGCATGCAACTCATCTCAACTCACGGGACTCAGCCCTAAATACCTTATTAGTTTCAAAAACTGTGTGGTAATAGTGAAAATAGCAATAAGTAGAAAACATGACTGAGTTCACAAATATTCTATCAGGACAGTGTGAGAATAGTGTAAAAATACTCCTGAGGGTCTAGACAGATCGGCACACGGCCTCAAATAGGGCTTATAGCCCATAAATAAGTATAAGTCTCTAAATTACAGGTTATTTCATGATTTCAAATCAGTTATACGGCTTAATAGTCGCTACGGGACAGACCAAGTAACAATCCTTATCGGTGCACACCCACACGCTCGTCACCTAGCATGTGCGTCACCTCATTTATCAAAACGATGAAAAGTATATGGGCTTCATACCCTCAGGTCTAGAGTTACAATTGTTACTTACCTCAAAACAGCCCAAAAGCTACTCCGCGATGCTCTTGCCCCTTGAATCGGCTCCCAAATGCTCTGAGTCTATCAAAATCAGATTAATAACATCAAAATATGCTAGGGGGACAAACCCAAGTCGAAAACTATCAAAATTAGGCACAATTTCCGAAATTGGCCAAACCTGGCCCCCTGAGACCACGTCTCGGAATTCGATAAAATTTACACCACAAGGATCCTCATCCTCCCCCGGGTCTATACATATCAAGAACACTGAAATCGGAGTCCAAATGACCCCTCAAATCCCCATTTTAAGGTCTCTTAATCACAAGCCCTAATTATCCATTTTTCTTCCTTAATTCAGACCAATTTCATGACTAACAATAGAAAAATCATCACAACCACAAGAGATGGAGTCCAAGTAACTTACCCAATTGATAACCTTCAATTTCCCTCTGACAAATACTGCTCAAAGCTACAAATCCGTCCACAAATGATGAAAATGGGTGAACTTTCGCGATGGCACCCTTTTATACTTCCTGCCCAGCGACTTCCGCACCTGCGGAAGATTTCTCGCACCTGCGGTTCCAGGTGCGCACCCGCGAAAATGACTAAAGTCCGGACTTCCGCACCTGCGGCCCTCTTCTCACACCTGCAGGCTCGCAGGTGCGACCAGGCGTCCTCACCTGCGCTCCTTGTCCAAGCCCCCTTCTTCCGCACCTGCGCAAGGACCATCGCACATGCGTCCATCACAACTGCGGCTCCCCATCCGCAGGTGCGGCCACACCAGTAAAATGACACCAGCAACAGTTTTGCTGCAAATTCTCAAGTCCGAACCTCCGTTAACCGTCCGAAATCAATCCCGAGCCCCTCGGGACCCCAACCAAAAATACCAACACATCGCAGAACCTCATTCAAACTTAGTCGAGCCCTCGAAACACCAAAAGAAACACAAAAACACCAAAATCACATCAAATTCAAGACTATGAACTTTGAAATTTCTAAATTTCACCAAGGATGCCGAAACACATCCGATTGACCTAAATATTTCAACACATATCAAAAATGACATTACGAACCTGCTCCAACTTCCGGAATTCCATTCCAACCCCTATAGCATATTTTCCACTGCCGACCAGAAATTGCCAAAAACCAACTTTCGCCAATTCAAGCCTAATTCTACACCGGATATCAAAACCACATTCTGAACACACTCCTAAGTCCCAAATCACCTAATGAAGCTATCTGAGCCATAAAATCTACATTCCGAGGTCGTTTACCTACTGGTCAACTTCGGGTTGACTTTTCCAACTATTAAGCTCATTTAAGAGACTTAGTGTCTTAATTCTCACCACGACCACTCCGAACCCGAACCAACCAAACCAACATAACATAAATAGGTTAATAGACACATGACAAATCTGAAACAAGGGAAACAGGGCTAAACTCTCGGAATGATCGGCCGGGTCGTTACAGAATAAAATCAGTAGGCAAACAGCAGGTCTTAACACTCGCTTTAATAAAACTGCATATGCATCTATTTTCTCACATAGATATCCTGCCTAAAAGAGTTTAAGGTTAATAAAGTTTGTTGTAGCGATTGCGTGCATTTTCTATTTTATGTGTGGAGGTCAATATGAGCCCATATTTGATTTTTATCTGAAAGTCCTAATTGCTTTTGATTGTCGCCTAAACTTTTACATTTTTGAGCAACATAGGTTGGGTCTAGAACTATCCCACATAGAGGTCCTAATACCTCCAGGTCCATAGGTAAGGGATGAGTAGTGCACGCATAGGAAACAAACTAGAATCAACTAGAACACTTAAGTAACAACTTAAAGATAGTAATCGGGTAGTACGGAGATGATAGTCCGTGCACTAAATACTATGAGTAGCACCCCAACTTGAGGGAGCTACAAAGTATTGCACGGGGTGATCTCATAGGCTAAAAAACTTAGGACCCCCTATTCCTGTTTTAAAATAAATCGAGTCTTTTATTTGTCCAAATTGCTTTCTTGTAGACTAATTCGCTTCATTCAAGTTTAGTCGGGACCCACCATTGTGGACCTCGAGGGGTGCCTAACACCTTCCCCTCAAGGTAACTTGAGCCCTTACCCGATCTCTGGTGATGTAAACTGGTTATATGAGTTATCTTCTCTAGGTGCCCTAACGCACCTTAATCTGTTAGGTGACGACTCTCTCAAGTCCAATTCCTTACCCTCTCAAAAAGAGTTATCCCAAAAATGTCGAAACCCGATTTTGCAAGAAAAAAGGGGGCGCAACAAGCCATGCAATGAAAAATTCATACTCTGCTTCATTGTTAATTAAATGGACCATTCTAATGGCTTGCCTTAAGGTTTCCCCCAAAGGCGTGATTAAGATTATACCAACCCTGGACCTCCTTTATGTTGAAAGCTTTGTCTGTTAATAATGTCCAAACCCCTGATATTAAATCCGACACCGTTACTGCATCATTGGTTGCCAGAGGCAGTAATCCTGGACTCAGATCGGTCAGGAAGTCAGTCAAGACATGCGACTTAATTCCAGTCCTATGTTTATATTATATGTCAAACTCACTAATTTCGATAGCTATTTTGCCAATCTACCCGAGAGCTCAGGTTTATGGAATATGTTCCGCAAAGGGAAAGTGGTCACCGTGGCTATCATGTGGCATTGGAAGTACTGCCTCAACTTTCGAGCGGCGACTACGACTAAGTCCAGTTTCTTCAAATGTGGGTAGCGAGTTTCTTCTCCCATTAAAATTTTAGTAACATAATAGGTGGGAGATTGCGTACCTTCGTCCTCGCGGACTAAAACGGCACTTACCCCAACTTCCGAGATCGCGAGGTAGACTAACAATGTTTCACCTTCTTTTTGTTTTGAAAGAAATGGAGGGCTTGAAAAATACTTTTTCAAATACCTCGAATCTTTTTGGAACTCTGGGGTCCATACGAAATTTTTTTTTTTTTTTTGAGCAGTGAGAAGAAACGATGATATTTTTCTGATGACTGGGAAATGAACCTGTTCAAAGCTGGCAATCTCCTCGTGAGCCTTTGGACTTGCTTCACATTTTACAGTTGGTCCGGGATGTATTCTTTGGCCTTAATCTTATCGGGGTTTACCTCAATTCTCCTTTGTGACACCAGAGATCCCAGAAACTTACCAGATCCGACCCCGAACATGCATTTCTTGGGGTTAAGTTTCATATTATGCTTCCTTAGGATGTCAAAAGTTTCTTGCAGATGTTTAAGGTAATCACCTATATTCAAAGTCTTAACGAGCATATTTTCTATATAAACTTCCATAGTTTTTCCTATCTGATTTTCAAACATACTATTCACGAGCTATTGATAAGTGGCTCCTGCGTTTTCAACCCGAAGGGCATCAAAATAGCAATATGTACTGAAACTCATTATAAACAAAGTATTTTCCTGATCCTCCGGGTTAATCTTAATTTGGTTGTACCTGGAATAAGCATCGAGGGAACTCATTAACACGTGCCTGTCTGTGGCATCAATCATTTGATCGATGTTTGGAAGTGGAAATGAGTCCTTCAGGCACGCCTTTTTAAGACCTTTATAATCTACACACATGCAAAATTAATTGTTCTTCTTAGGAACTACTACTACATTGGATAACCAGTCTTGATATTTTACCTCTTGGATCGAATCGATATTAAGTAAGCGGGTTACCTCTTCTTTGATGAATTTATTCCTAGCTTCGGCAATAGGGCATTTCTTTTGTCTTACCGGAGGTATGGTGGGACCAACTTAACTTCTATGCGGCTACCTCTATCAGGATACCTGTTATATCCTCATGCGACCAAGAAAAAGAATCGACATTAGATTTGAGGAATTTAATAAAGTTAGACCTGAGCTCTGGGTGCAGTCTTGTCCTTAAGTGGAACTTCCTTTCTAAGAATTATTCAAACAATGCAACTTGCTCAAGCTCTTCTTCTATGGATTTCGTTGCATCCATCTCTTCTGGAACCTGGAAATATCTTGGCACTTGATAATATTCTGACGCCTCTACCCCTAGGCTACTTCATCTAGTTTGGGAGCTGGTGTCGGTTTCTGTAATTGCTATGCCGCGTGTTCCTTAATTTTGCTACTGGAGACCGAAATTGCATTCATCTCCTTTGCCTCTGGTTGGTCACCCCTTATCTACTTAATTCTTGTGGGTGTTGGAAACTTCAGCAATTGATGTTATGTTGATTGTACAACTTTCATCTCGTGCAACCATGGCCTTCCCAGAATGATGTTATATCCCATATCACAATCTACCACTTCTAAGAGAGTTGTTTTCATTACTCCTTCGGCGTTTGTGAGTCCTCAGGTTGTCACGCTCGCGATTTTAATCCGGCGAGGAGCTCTGTGCCCGGAATAATGCTTCTGGTGAGTTTTTCTTGCTCCAATACTCTCCATTATATGATATTAGCCGAACTTCCTGGATCCCCTACAACTCGTTTAATTTTAAAATCTAACACTTAAATAAATTACCAATGTGTCGTTGTGTGGTAGCAGCAACCAGTCTGCGTCCTCCTCCATAAAAGTGATATCGTCTTCCCGGAGCCTTGTGCTATGAGTTATTGATACTTTCATCTTTTTTGTTGCCGAAAAGGTGACCCAGTTGATCTCCTTTCCTCTGAAGATCATATTGATCATTTGGCACGGGGTTCTTCTCCTTCTTTCGAGAGTTCCACATTGTCCCGGTTACGACAATGATTGTTCTTAGCCCGGTCACTCAAGAATTATCTTAGGTGACCATTCTTCAATAATGTTACCACTTCTTCCTTGAGATGCCGAAAGTCCCCTGTCCAGTGGCCATTTGTCCCATGGTATTCACACCATAAGTTGGGATCAGATCTCATTGGTTTCATGAGTCGTGCTTCTTTGATGTTTCTCATGGTTTACACGAACTCCACTATACTGACGTTGAAGTTGTATTCCGATAACTTGAGGTAAGAATAACGTGTGACCCTAACGATTCTTTATCCTGCAGTAATCTATTATTCCGACCGCGATCAGTCCTTTTGTCAAAGGCAAACTTGTTCGTTATTCAGAAGCCTCTACCGCGGTCCGTGGGCAAAAACTAGCCCCTCGAAGTCCATTTGTCCATGTAGTAATCGTCTTTTGATTTTTCTTTTTTCTTCTCACGTCCTTTGGTAGACGATGGAAAACCAACCTGATCTTCTTTGATCCTTATCTTTGACTCGTAAAGGTTGTGGACATCCGCGTCATTTCTTGAAACTCAAGTAGTCTTTTCTTCAACTTTTGGGAAGCGTCTGAACTTCTCGGATTCAATGCCTTGGTGAATGCTTCAGCTGCCCATTCATCCGGGATAGCTGGGAGAAACATTCTCTCCTTCTTGAATCGAGTAACGAATTCTTGTAGTAACTCGGACTCTCCCTGCACAATCCTGATATGTCGGTCTTTCGCGCATGTACTTTTCTGGACCCTGCATGAGCCTTGATGAAAGAGTCCACGAGCATCTAAAAGAGTCTATGGAATTCTCAGGTAACAGTGAATACCACGTCAAGGCTCCCCTCGTGAGAGTTTCTCCAAACTTCTTCAGCAAAACAGATTTAATTTTGTGAGGAGCTAAATAATTTCCCTTTACCGCCATTGTGTAAGTGGTAACATGCTCCTGAGGGTTTGAAGCTCTGTCGCACTTTGGCCCCCAACAACGCCTGCTTCAACTCCGTCATAACCTTATCCTCTCGCGTGATGTGGTCTAGAATGATCGCATGTTGCTCTTACAAGATGATACAATCTGTATAGCCATCGAGCGTTTGAGGCTACTTTCATAATGGGGCGACTACATAATATAATTTCGCCAACAATTATAGACTATACTACATTTGGTGTCTATATTTGTAATATTTAGCTCCCTAATATATATATCCCTTAGGGCACTCATTTTTTGGTTAGCTTATATTGATATTGTGAATGAAAACTCATTGAGAGTGTTTAGGATGAATTCCTATGTTGGTTGATTACTTGTTAAGGTAAACTTGCAAGGGGATTGCTTTCCCTTGATGGTTGTTCCTATAGTTTTGGGTCAATTAAGTCTTAAATTGATTGGGTATTTTTTTATTTCAAATGTTCTTTCAATTTTCTTAGTTGGTTCTCTATTAAATCTCCATCTTTCTCTTATTTTATTTATGTTATTGTTATTTTACTTCCATGTTTGTATCATCTTGGTATCAGAGCATAGGCTAAGAATTGTTCCATCAATTCTTGTTTATTGCTACTATTTTTTATCCACACAAAAAAGTCTCACTGCCTTGGAATCGAGATCTTGTGCCATTCCTTATTACTGAAATTTTGAGTTCCATTGTGTAGAGATTCGAAAAATACCATTAAATAAGTATAGCCGAGCTTGGAAGTTATCAGATCTGAGAATTTCATCCATGACTTAAGTGCCAATCTAATGGGGTTTAAAACTGGTAATATTGCTGAGTTGAACCAGATCTGAGTGCCTTATGATAATACAGCCAACTGGGTGTTGTATTTGTGGGTCTAAAAATGTCATTGAAGGCCAATTGAGCAGTTGAAATTTGGGTTATAGTAGGTGAGGTCCTAAACCACCATTGACAGCTTCTTTGAGCTTGATTAAAAACATAGAAGTCATAAATCATTTGTTCCTTAGGTTGGTTGGTTATTATTGTTGGAAGTTAAATAGTAATTATCCATTGGTTTAAGAGTTGAAACTTGAAGAAGAAACTCCATTGTTGAAGCTTAAGCTTGAAAACTTGAAAATGGGTTTTGTTAGTTTGGTAGTTGTTTGAAGAAATTGTTGCTTGAGGTTTATTCACGGAGTAGGGAACTTGTATCTCAAATTTGGTGAAGTTTAGTGAAGATTTGAGGTATTTTTTTTATTGAATTTGTGATTGAAAAATGAAGAACTTGAGGAAGAATGCTGGAATTTAAAATTGCAAGAATAGCCACATCTTGCAGCACAATTTCAAAATTAACCACTTTTGCCCAGTAACCCATTTCTGCCAATTTCAAAAATTGTCTTTTCAGCTTGTCTCTTTTTCTTTCCTTCTTTCTTTCTTTTCTTACTTATTCTAGCTAGTTTACTTAAGTATTAGTTCATGCTTAGTGATAAAGAAATTTTTTGTGTGCTTTATTTTATTTCGTGCTAATTTAATTTATGCTTTTATCTTTAGTCTCGTTGTTAATTTCTTGTTTCCATTGTCCGTTAGTTACTTTAGCTTCTTTGTTGATTCACATAAACTCCATTATTGACCGGAAGTTGGAAGTTCCACTTGAAAGTGCCTTGATTGAGATTGATATCAACTTAAGATATTCATCCAAGAGTCGAAAAAAGTTTAAGTGGTGATATTCTTAGAGTGTGGGCCTAATAGTCGAGGGCACAAGAGTGATACACGAGTTGAAAAATTTGAGTGCAATGTTTGAGGGATACCCTAAGGGAGTGAATTGGAGAGGTCCTTTTATTTTAACTTGTTTTCTTTATTTGTAGGTACTATGTCTTTGAATATTGGAGGTACTTCAGCTCCAAAGGAGGGAGTATCTAATGAGACCATTTTGAAGGCTTTACAAGCTTTGATTATGAAAGTTGACAACATGGAAAATGTGGTCAAGTCTCATGACAAACTTATTAACCAATGGAAAGGATTTTCACCTAATCCTAACCAAGGAGTGGGAACTGGTGCAACACCACAAAATTGCACTACTCCTACCTCACCACACATTGCAAGTCTAATAAATCAACCACAAGTTGATAAGGATCAAATACCAAGACAAGGCCCACTTTTACAAGGTTTCAAGCAATATTTGAGCATCAACAAGAACCTCTTAGGCCACAACAATAGCAAAATGACTTTGATGATGATTAGGACTATGACAAGCAATATGATAAATTGGTCAGAGTCCAACCTAGAAGAAATGGACAAGGAGGCTTTCGAGGGATAGGTGAAAGGCGTGGTAGGATCTAGCAAGGTAGAAGCTGAATGATGCTTATGATTATGTTTATGATAGAAATGTTGGTAATTAAGAACATGGTCGAAGATGGAGAGATGAAGAAGATCGGGGTCTTAATAACATCAAGACTTCACTTCCTACTTTCAAGGGAAGTAGTGACCCCGAGGAATTTTTAGAATGTGAAATACAAATGGAAAGGATGTTTGAGCTTCACAATGTATCTGGTACTAAGAGGTTCAGGCATGCCACTTCTAAACTTGTTATGCTTCTTCTTTGTCACGACCCAAAACCTATGGGTTGTGATGGCGTCGGACACCACTGTCAGGCAAGCCGACCCCTTAATCAGTTGGAACACTTTCCTATTTAACATTTTAGAATCGAAGCCTCTTCTTGCATTTTCATTATTAAATAAATAAATTTCGTAATTTAAATACGGCAAAAAACCAACTTAATACAACAACAAAAAATACCAAGACATCCCCAGAACCCAGTGACACAAGTCCATGAGCAATTTCTAAGAATTTATACAATTATACAACGCTTGTCCGAAAAACAAATTGAACAAAGGCAATAAATATAAAATGTAAGTACACCGAAGGGAGACTCCGGCATCTGTGGAACGCTTCTGGATGAATGCAGCCCGTATAAGTCCCCAAATCGATCACTGTACTATAAAGGTACCTGTGCAACAAAATGCACAGAAAGTGTAGTATGAGTACATATACATATATGTACCCAGTGAGTATCCCGTCTAATCTCGAAGAAGTAGTGACGAGAGGTCGACTTGACACTCACTAAGGTCCAACAATATAAATAGGACAGAATATGCCGAAAGCAGTAGAGATGTGAAGGCAGTTAAGCAGCAAATATATATATAAGGCACTGAAATCCGAATAATTACTGAAAATTTAGTAAATAAGTAATTTCCTTTTCATTTTTCCCCAATCAACTGACAAGTCTTTATTCATGAAAACATTTAACAATTGACGTCCTTAAATCAATTTAACAGTTTAAGTCACAAGAGGTATATCCTATGTATATATACATATATATGCTGAGGGTCGATCGGCCTGTCCCAAAAAGGCACCTTTAAATCCGCTGTGGCGTACGGTCCGCTCCCATAAATGTATCTTTAAATCTGTCGTGGTATACGGCCCGCACCCATAAATGTATTTTTAAATCCGTTGTGGTGTACGGCCCGATCCCATAAGAGTATCTTTAAATCCGCCGTGGCGTACGACCCGATCGCATAAGAGTATCTTTAAATCCGCCGTGGCGTACGGCCCGCTCCCATAAATGTATCTTTAAATCCGCCATGGAGTACGGCCCACTCCCATAAATGTATCTTTAAATCTATCTTGGCATACGGCTCGATCCCATAAGAGTGGGGCTAAACACACTCCGCTCGCGGAATATAAATTGCGAAGAGGTTCCTTTTCATAATACTTTCCAAAAACAATTTCCTTCATACTACTTCCCATAAAACAATCCCTTTCATATTATTTTTCGTAAAACAATTCCTTTCATTTTATTTAAATTCCATAAATCTCATAGAAACAAAACTACATATAACAAGGTTTCATAGCATATAATTTCGTACGAGAAGAACACAAGGCATGATGTGGGGCCTAACTACCCGGACCTAACAACAATAGACGCTACGTACAGACTCTCATCACTTGGTACGTACGTATCCCCCCACAAACAATTACACAAATCATATAGAATACCTATGGAGACAATTCCCTCTTACAAGGTTAGAAAAGCGACTCACCTCACTCCGAAGCTCCATAACCGGCTTCCAAGCCCTTCCGACGACTCCAATGGATGCACGACGTCCACAAACTATCAAATAACAGCAATTCAATGATAATATACTCTAATATTTGCTAAAAATTCAGATTATATAATTTTCCAAATCGGCTCAAGGAATTGACCAAAATGCCCTCGGGCCCACGTGCCCAGATTCCGAAATTTCTCGAAGATAAATTCTACCCATAACTTTACTAACTCAAATATACAATTTGTTACAATTTTCATGCTCAAATTCATGGCTAAAATCAAATTTTCCAATTTCTCATATCCAATCTATGTAATAAATCTTGTATTTAACTTGGAAATAAGTAGAAACAACTTACCTTTCATGCTTGGTGAAATCCCCTTGAAATGCTCTCCAAAATCATCCAAGCCAAATGAAAGAAATGGCCAAAATTCGAGTTTAAAGGATCTGTCCCTCCTTCATCAAGTTGTACCTTGCACTTGTTCTGCACAGGTTGTACATCCTATTAAAATTCCCTTGTTGAACACCTTCTGTTAAAACACCCATAACGCCTTTTCGAAATATCTACATAACAAACGGTTTGAATATTTAGAAACTAGACTTGAAGATCTTTAATTTGATAGGTTGTACACCATATAACTCTTTATATATCACGAAATATGAGCTTCTAAAGTCGGCTCCCTGCATCAGAAAATTCTGGCGAAACTGCTCCACCAGCCATATTCAATCGGTCATAACCTTTTGCACAAAACATCAAATGACAAATGGTTTAATTTTGTGAAAACTAAACTTCAATATCTACAACTTTCATGTTTTGCAAAATATCAGGTTCCTTATAGATTATTATATATACGCTTCCAAAGTTAGCTTTTCGACGTACAATTTGCTGTCCAAAAAATGCAGCAGAAATATTCTGCAATTTTTCCTTCTTTTTTTGTCCGAAATTCATTTCATTAACCTTCCGAAATCCACCCGAAGCCCTCGGGGCCTTAACCAATTATACCAACATGTCCCGAAACATGATACGAACTTGCTCGAGGCCTCAAATCACATCAAACAACGCCGAAATCTAGAATCGCACTAAAATTCAAACTTTATGAACTTTGAAATTTCAAACTTCTACATCCGATGCCGAAACCTATTAAATCACGTCCGATTGACCCCAAATTTTTCACACAAGTGATATTCGATATTATGGACCTGCTCCAACTTTCAGAATTTGAATCTGTCCCCGATATCAAAAAGTCAAACTCTCGGTCAAACTTCTCAAAAACCTTCAAATTTCTATTTTAGCCAAATGATCTCGGACATCCGAATTCACTTCCGATCGCGCTCCCAACTCCAGAATCACCATACGGATCTATTCCCAGACTCGGTATCACAAACGGACATCAATATCATTGAAATGCGCTTCAAGCCAAACTTAGGAAATTTCTTCAAAAATGTTGACTTCCACAATATACACAGAAACGCTCTCGGGTTATCGAAATCCCGATCCGGACATACGCCCAAGTCCGAAATCACCATACGAACCTGCTGGAACCTTCAGATCCTGATTCTGAGGTCGTTACTAAAAATTCCAGTCTTACTCAATTTCTTCAACTTAAGGCTTCTGAAATGAGAATTTTCCTTTCAATTTAACTCCGAACCTCCTAAATTTCAACTCTGACCATACACACAAGTCACAATACCCGAAATGAAGTTGTTCATGACTCCCAATTGCCGAACGACGCGCTGGATCTCAAAACTACCGATCGGGTCATTACATCTCCCCCGCTTAATTAGACGTTCGTCCTCGAACGTGCCATGAACTGCCCCAGAATTATCTGAAATCACTATTTAACAACTCGTGCACCTGCTCGTGCTACCACAACCCAGTTGAGCACATTAGCTTGATAAAATCTGAAGGTATTCCCTTTTATCCATATAATAAACTCAGACCCCAATTCCAACACTTGAAATTCTCTATCATTCTTGTTTCTAATATGTGAACACCGCATTAACTACCACACGAGGCACCAGAACACAACTGCGTATCCTTGCTGAATCAGCACCATACACCACATAATCCATCATCTGACTACAATGACGCTCCCCGAACCTTAATAGCCAGAATTCTATGAATTTGATGCTCTCAAAGCACCTTATAAGATACACACATACATCCTGCTATAATGCTGACGATACCACCACAACGGAGGAAATGTGTAGAAATTCCTAACCAACTGCAGAGTTAACTAAACATTGAAATCCTTTCTCCTGACTAAGATCATCATCTCATTACAACCAATGATGGTGATTGTCCTGTAATATACTTGCATAGTCTTATCACACCGATCCCAGATTTATAAATTTTGTCTCACCCAGTATGAACTGCTCAGACAACCAATCACCCCAAACACGGCCACAATTCGCTCACACGATTCCACAATGCACCAATAGGCCACAATTCGAATGCGACACATAATGAAATGACTCCGGAAGGGACTACTCAACTCACACAACTAATATGAACTTTCCTCAGAAAATTACGAAGTAAAACACAAGAAAATAATTACAGGAGCCTTGCTCAACATCACACTGTTGCGGCGTGAAAACCGATCCAAATAACATACCCGTGGCGGCGTGCCACTCGATCCCATCATAAGATTTACATAAGGAAATATACACGGAGTTGAATTGCTCACTATTAAAAATCACCGAATATCAGTCACAAGCACGCTAAGTGCATAATACCATTCTGGGTAGACTGATAAAGCCATATGCTACAAAACTCCAGCATGACTGAGGTGCGATATATAATCTGAATCTCAGGAGCCATCCTGCTCACATAACCTCTTTACTACGCGGAACCTCAACACATAAGAAATTATCAAGCCGTTTCACAACTCACACGGCACAATCACAATATCACATGAATTTGACGAAGACGGGACAACACTTTATATCCCAATCCCCTTCCTTGAGGAGTGCCATACTGAAATGAACACCTCTGACTCGCATGAAGCCCAAAATCTTGTTTAAATCCATTCACTCGCTTCAAGTTGATTCTGCTCGCATTGAACAAGGCTAATAGCCTTACCTGGGTCCAAACAACACGTTTCCTTTTTCTTATACACACAAGGACAACCATCATAGCCGAGATAAACACCCCTCAATCCACAACCAACTGAGCCGAACGCCTTCCCGGCATAAATTCTCAATTAAGCAATATTACACTCATTTATACTTGGTCTAATTCTTCAACCAACCAGGTGACTACATGACAAACTTATGCAATCTTCCCGCGGTCATGCTCCCACGGCCTTCCACACAAGGTAACNAGATGACACTGAAGAACATTCACATCCATTGCTCTTGCTCCTCCGAGCTCATGACATCCTTGTTAACACCGAGCCGTAACCTCAATTCCTACTTCCTATTACATACCGCTTATTGCCCACAACATGACCATATAGAATAGCATAGGAAATTCCATCATAAATCCTGAACCACTAACAGGGTGAACACTTCATCACATAGAAACTTTCACTTACCTCAATTCATGAGAACCATAACAACATGCGAGTGAATTCTCACAATCGCAATACATACCAATCCTCAATTGGTGGTCTGAACCACCCTAAACCTTCCGGGATCCACCTACACCTGACAGGCCATAACACCTAAATGCTTCCAAATAAAATCTATTGCGACGGACGGCACGCCCCACACACTTCTACACAATCCATACACATACCCAATCACAGCAAAGGAACTGATCACTGTCGTACATGTGCCATTTCAACCATGGTTAACCAATCTTTCTTCTTCTCAGAGATTATACTGCAGAAGCTCGATTCTTACTTACACTACTTCCTGAAACCCTTAAACACCACGTTCCTCTAACTTTTGAATTCATTAGGACAACTACTGAGAGTCACCCACTCTGACTAGCCCCGAATACAATCAACTCCAAGGCTCTCCTAGCACATGAACACCCTTTCAACGAAGCACATGACTGAGTCGCTACCCTTACAACTTGCCTATGCCTTAAGCACGAATTCTTAATCTTCCAAAGCCTAATTGTGGTCCAATAGGACCAACTTCACACACATTTATCGAATGCCATGCTCAATTACCGCTTTACTCCTTTCCCTTAGCTGTAACAACTTGCCAATATGCCGACAATCCGCAACTCCATGAGGACACAACCCCACAACCCAACTTCAGGTGGTGGGACTCCCCCACTTTGGTTAACCTCATTCCTTTAAGCACTACCCGACTTTATTTCCTTACGCCTGGCCTTTTTTTTTAAATGGAACCACCACCTATCACTTTTCACATATCTTCCTTCATCGCCTGCTTCTCAATTGCGTCCTTAATTCAACATCCTTCTTTGTATCTCTTTGAGCCAGCAGATCACCACAACTTTGAACTCTCCGAAGATTATCTTTCTCGAGCTGCCTTCATTAGAGATAACTGTTCAATTCTGAACCACTACACACCATGATCTCTGACAACCTCTTCTTCAACACCGCTTCACAGCACTATAACCCAATGTAACCAAAGAACTATAACACCGGCGACCATAACACATTCTATTCGATCAAAAACAATGATACCACATCACGGATGAAAACTCCACCTCGCTTGATAGCACCAAGTCTCATTACTTTATCAACCCCCACCTAACCATTCATAGCCCCAATGTCTTTCCTTTACCGGAACTAAAACACTGAAATCTCGAAACCACGCCCTGAGAAGACCTCCCTTCAAGCCATTCATCTCCCTTACATATGGGCAAGCATCCTACCATCCTATCAACACCGCGCGATATCCAATCGTAAGCATCATAACAACCTGATCATAGCCTTAAAGTCCTCAGAAACACAATTACTGAGCTGAAACAACATATTATTCTTCTGCAATGCAGCAACAACAGCCCCAACCAACTGCACATGGAAAACATCTCGCACCATATCCGTAGCACTATTTCAATTCCTCAAAGCCTCAAATCATAGCAAGAGCTTCGCAACGTATAAGATTGAGTAGGAAGAAACATAGGCATAAGCCTTAATGGAATCAAATCGCACGATGAGGAATCAAGAAGGGAAGTACTCCTACAGCCCTGTAGCCTCTCAAAGATAAGTACAGACGACTCTGTACCGATTCGCAAGACTCTACTAGACTTGCTCACAACTCGTGAAACCTAAGGGAACCTAGTGCTCTGATACCACGTTGTCACGACCCAAAACCTATGGGTTGTGATGGCGCCGGACACCACTGTCAGGCAAGCCGACCCCTTAATCAGTTGGAACACTTTCCTGTTTAACATTTTAGAATCGAAGCCTCTTCTTGCATTTTCATTATTAAATAAATAAATTTCGTAATTTAAATATGGCAAGAAACCAACTTAATACAAAAAAAAAAATACCAAGACATCCCCAGAACCCGGTGACACAAGTCCATGAGCAATTTCTAAGAATTTATACAATTATACAACGCTTGTCCGAAAACCAAATTGGACAAAGGCAATAAATATAAAATGTAAGTATACCGAAGGGAGATTCCGGCAGCTGTGGAACGCCTCTGAATGAATGCATCCCGTATAAGTCCCCAAATTGATCAATGTACTATAAAGGTACATGTGCAACAAAATGCATAGAAAGTGTAGTATGAGTACAAATACATATATGTACCCAGTGAGTATCCCGTCTAATCTCGAAGAAGTAGTGACGAGAGGTCGACTTGACACTCACTAAGGTCCAACAGTATAAATAGGACAGAATATGCTGAAAGCAGTAGACATGTGAAGGCAGTTAAGCAGCAAATATATATATAAGGCACTGAAATCCGAATAATTACTGAAAATAAGTAAATAAGTATTTTCATTTTCATTTTTCTCCAATCAACTGACAAGTCTTTATTCATGAAAATATTTAACAATTGACGTCCTTAAATCAATTTAACAGTTTAAGTCACAAGAGGTATATCCTATGTATATATACATATATATGTCGAGGGTCGATCGGCCTGTCCGAAAAGTGCACCTTTAAATCCGTCGTGGCGTAAGGTCCGCTCCCATAAATGTATCTTTAAATCCGCAGTGGCGTACGGCTCGCTCCCATAAATGTATCTTTAAATCCTCCATGACGTACGGCCCGCTCCCGTAAATGTATCTTTAAATCCGCTGTGGCGTACGGCCTGATCCCATAAGAGTATCTTTAATTCTGTCGTGGCGTACGGCCCGATCCCATAAGAGTATCTTTAAATCCACTGTTGCGTACGACCCGCTCACATAAATGTATCTTTAAATCTGCCGTGGCGTACGGCCCGATCCCATAAGAGTGGGGGTAAACACACTCCGCTCGCGGAATGTTAATTGCGAAGCGGTCACATGTACACACAATATTCTTTCCTTTTCATAATACTTTCCATAAACAATTTCTTTCATACTACTTCTCGTAAAACAATCCCTTTCATATTATTTTCCGTAAAACAATTCCTTTCATTTTATTTAAATTCCATAAATCTCAGAGAAACAAAACTACATATAACAAGGTTTCATAGCATATAATTCCATACGAGAAGAACACAGGGCATGATGTGAGGCCTAACTACCCGGACATAACAACAATAGCCGCTACGTACGGACTCTCGTCACTTGGTACGTACGTATCCCCCCACAAACAATTACACAAATCATATAGAANAAGTTTGGAAAGGAGACTCACCTCGCTCCGAAGATTCATCACCGGCCTCCAAGCCTTTCTGACGACTCCAATGGATGCACGACATCCCAAAACTACCAAATAACGGAAATTCAATGAAAATATACTCTAATATTTGCTAAAAATTCAGATTATATAATTTTCCAAATCGGCTCAAGGAATTGACCAAAATTCCCTCGGACCCACGTGCCCGGATTCCGAAATTTCTCGAAGATAAATTCTACCCATAACTTTACTAACTCAAATATACAATTTGTTACAATTTTCATGCTCAAATTCATGGCTAAAATTAAATTTTATCAATTCTAGGTTTCCTTGGAATTTCCCCACATTTTCCCCCAATTTCTCATATCCAATCTATGTAATAAATCTTGTATTTAACTTGGAAATAAGTAGAAACAACTTACCTTTGATGCTTGATGATATCCTCCTTGAAATGCTCTCCAAAATCATCCAAGCCAAATGAAAGAAATGAAAGAAATGGCCAAAATTCGAGTTTAAAGAATATGTCCCTGCTTCATCGAGTTGTGCCTTGCACTTGTGCTGCACAGGTTGTACATCCTATTAAAATTCCCCTGTTGAACACCTTCTGATAAAACACTCATAACGCCTTATATAAATATCCAAATAACAAACGGTTTGAATATTTAGAAACTAGACTCGAAGATCTTTTATTTAATAGGTTGAACACCATATAACGCTTTATATATCCCGATGTATGAGCTTCTAAAATCGGCTCCCTACATCAGAAGATCTACAACTTTCATGTTTTGAAAAGTTTCAGATTCCTTATAGATTATTATATATACATTTCCAACGTTAGCTCTTTGACGCACAATTTGTTGTCCAAAAAATGTAGCAGAAATTTTCTGCAATTTTTTCTTCTTGTTTTCGTCCGAAATTCATTCTGTTAACCTTCTGAAATCCATCCGAGGCCCTTGGGACCTTAACCAATTAAACCATCATGTCCCAAAACATGATACGAACTTTATCGAGGCCTCAAATCACATCAAACAACGCCGAAATCTCGAATCGCACTACAATTCAAACTTTATGAACTTTGAAATTTCAAACTTCTACATCTGATGCCGAAACCTACCAATTCACGTGCGATTGACCCCAAATTTTTTACACAAGTCATATTCGATATTACGGACATGCTCCAACTTTCAGAATTGGAATCCGACCCCGATATCAAAAAGTCAAACTCTCGGTCAAACTTCTCAAAAACCTTCAAATTTCTATCCGAATTCACTTCCGATCGCGCTCCCAACTCCAAAATCACCATACGGAACTATTCCCAGGCTCAAAATCCCAAACGTACATCAATATCATTGAAATGCGCTTCAAGACAAACTTAGGAAATTTCTTCAAAAATGTTGACTTCCACAATATACACCGAAACGCTCCAGGGTTATCCAAATCCCGATCCGGACATACGCCCATGTCTGAAATCATCACGAACCTTCTAGAACCTTCGGATCTTGATTCTGAGGTCGTTTACTCAAAATTCCAGTCTTACTCAATTTCTTCAACTTAAGGCTTCTAAAATGAGAATTTCCCTTTCAATTTAACTCCGAACCTCCTGAATTTCAACTCTGATCATACACACAAGTCACAATACCCGAAATGAAGCTGTTCATGACCCCCAACTGCCAAACGATACGCTGGATCTCAAAAGGATCGGTCGGGTTGTTACATTCTTGGTGGGAGAAAGAGAAACATGATAGAAATAGAAATGGAGATATTGTCATTGACTCTTGGGGGTTTCTTAGATTGGTTATGAGAGCAAGATTTGTGCTCGAAGAGTGTGTGAATGACTTGCTTACCAAATTTTATAATATGAAGAAAGGAAACAAGAATGTGGAGGCTTACTTTGAAGAGTTGGAGACCACTACGGTTAGAGCCAATCTTGATGATAATGGAAGACTCATGATTCCTAGATTTTTGGCGTGGCTTAAGCATGAAACTTCTAGCCAAATGAATTTGCACAAAGTTTTTACTATACATGAGGCATGATAATAGGCTATAATTATGTATTTTAGTCTCTTATTACACTCTAGTTTATAACACTTTAATTGAGTTTGAGCTTTAATCGCTAGTGTTCTACACCGAGATATGTAGATAATATGGAATGAATTCAAGTGATTTGAAGCTTTGAAGTATGAGTAAAAGCCCAAGAAATTAAGTCGGGATCGTGTTCGGGGATCAACGGATGATAGATAAGAACGAACAAAGAATCGAGTAGGCATATTACACACTATCTAATAAAAGGCATATAACGTTTTCCCAGAACTACATTTGGGCTCCATAATTTATGATTGGAAAGATAATTCAAAGAGCTATAACTTTCATGTTTTACATTTTTTCCAAATTCGAAATAGAATAGGGTGAAAGGGGCGCGTCAAGTGCGCGGACGCGCACTGACCGTGAAAATAGGGCAGAAAGTATGAAATGTGCGCGATCGATGCGTAGTTGATGCGCGGCCGCGCACGTTCTGTGCGAGAAAAGTGTATTTTTGCGTAGGAGAAGTTATAGATGTTTGAGACCGACCCTAGGTGCTATATATACATTGAAAACAGTATTTTGAGTACTTTTAACACACTTTGGACAGAAGGAGGCAAGAACACACTAGGAGCAACGCGGAGAATTCTTCTACGAGTTTTTCATTTCCTTCTTCCTATTTCCATTATTGGTTATGAATTCTAGTATTGTAGTTATGCATACTATTATGAATAGCTAATATATTATCTAGGATTTTGATGGAACCTCTTAGAGGATGAATTCTTGTTATGTTTTAATATAATTTAACTTTTGAATTTGCCTATTTGTTCAACTACATGCTTATTTGAGTTGATTGAATGGCCATCGATTGACTGTGCCTATTTATTATGGGTTGCTTGAGAAAGGATACATATTTAGGTGGTTGTTGAACAGCGTCACTCCTAACGTATGTGAGAAATCAATACAACGGGTTTAAAGGTAGGTTTAGAAATAACAAAGCCTTGATGTGGTCATAATGAGCGGTTAGATAAAGCTAACTAGCGTAGTTTGAGAGAATATGTCTAGTAAATTGTTGTAGCTTCTCGAGAGAGAATTACGACACCTAAACTGTTCACGATCAGTAGTGAATCCATAGGCGCAATTGTAGGGAACATAGCGTAGGATTCCAAAATTTGGGTAAATCATAACTCTAGTCCTCCTAAATTTAATCTCCAACCCTTAGTATCTTTAGTTGTTAATTTATTGCTTTATTTTCTCTTAGTTAATTAGTTAGATATAAGAAACTTAATCTTTATAACTTAGAAATTTATTCGAGCTTGTCTACCTTAGTTCTCTGTGGGATTCGACTCCGAACTCTTAGACTTGATTATATTTGCAGCGACCGCTTATCCTTTTTAGGACTAGAGTTGGGCGTGATCAAATTTTGACGTCGTTACCAGGAAACTAACGATGTATCCTTTTTACTGTTTTCTTGTATTTGATTATTTTTTAAAATTTTTATTTTTTGACTTGAGAGACATGGCATCTTGGAATTATGAGAGTTTTGATGTTGGTAATTCTACTTTTGATCCTCTTTATGCATATTGTGGAGGAAACAACCCATTGCAAAATTATCGAAATATTCCCGAGAGCGAGTTATGTGCACCAACTCAATCTTATGTGTGGAATGTATTTGATATATGTAGTAGTCAAGATGGTCACTTTCATGGTTATGCGCATATTTCTTATCCTCCCCTAATCTCTTGCTATGATGATTCTACTTTTTCTGGTGAAATAAATAGGAACAAATAACCCAAGGAAGTTGACCTCGAGGAGATCAAAGATATGTTAAAGTGCCTTCTAGAACAAAATAATGAGAAAAACTTGCAGATAGAAAGGCAAGAGGCAACTATTCGCAACTTGGAGGCTCAAGTGAGTCAAGTGATTGGGGTTTTTAATGCTCTGCAAGGCAATTTTGTGGATAGTAGCAAAAATGAGCATGTATTAGATGCAAAAATTGAGGTGCTAATAGAGTAGGTCAAAGTAGAACTCCAACAATGAATCGAACTAGATTTTGAGGATGTCGATGTTGTAGAAGAGATATTAGAGTCAACCAAGGATGTTGATGATACATATTTAGCTGACTCTAGTGTCATTGGTGTTGAGGATGTAGACAGTCTCAATATTCATGTAGTTGAGCGCATTGTTCCACACTCCAAGAATTTTTCCACATTGTGTTTGAATGATGATATAGAAATAGAGTCATCCGAACCACTTGAGGAGTCAAGGAATGAGGAACAAGGTTCCTACATTATCGAATTCTTCTTGCCTGAAAGTCGGAATTACACACCTCATCTAAAGGCCAAGAAGTGCAGAATACTACATAGTTCCTTGGGCCGGTTAGATTTGTTCCACCACCCCAAGAGAATAATCATAAGCTTGAATCAAAACTTGGGGTTCAATTCATAAACTCAAGGTGGAGGCAAAAAGTAGTTCATGTCGTGTCGCGACGTTAAGTCAAACGCTTGTTGGGAGGCAACCCATCTTTACTGCTTTCTTTTATTTTTTTTATTTTTTTTATTAATTGTATTATTTTTGTAGTGTTGAGTTTTGATTTTCTAGGAGCATGGAACGCAAAGACATTGGAAGGATGCAACAGCAAACCAAATGGTTGGAACTAAGTGTGAGGTACCCGCACGAAGGACCAGGCCTGGTAGAAGTCTGATAACCCCATGAGTTGCTAGTGCTTCGTCCTTTGGCCTACCAGGGAGTTCCTTTTACCCTATTATTAGTTATGGTATGCATTGGGGACAATGCACAATTTTGAGTGTGAAGTGAGGAGATTGTTTAGGTGACTTTCCATGCTATTATAGTTGTGTTTGTTTAATTGAACAATTTGTTTTACAAAAATAGAAAAGATTGGACTTTTCCTGATGATAGATCTATCAGACAATTTTCTTGAGGGATTTAAGTCGAAAGGAAAAAGACAAAAAGATTTTCTTTTGTTAGGTAGTGTAGCAATTCCCCATTGGTATTTCTTTGTGCCGCGGTTCTTTTCCAAGGGTTTTGTTTGAACCAGGTGTAGTTAGTTTTATTTTTTAAGGAGTAAGAGCCAGTGCGAGACTAATTGAATTGAAGAAATATCTCTTGAATTTGTTATGTCTTGAGAATAATGAGTACTTTGGTTGTGACGCTTAGGCTCATTATTTTACTCTTGTATAAGTACCTTAAATTGTATAAGCTTAATTTTTCTTAAATGCTTTGACTAGAGTGTCTTGATGAATCCAATCCTGAGTGAGTTATGTGCCATGTGTGTGTGAGGTTTGGGTGTTATTCTATGCATTGCATTTGATGCCTAGAACTTGTCCCATGTAAAGCGAATTAGTAATTTTGTGCAGTCTTGGAAGTGATATAGGCGTTTCTTTGTTGAGCCAGATATGCATATTTTACCCGCCTAATTGTTATGTATCGTAGCTAACCCCTTTGAGAATGTAATCATGTTTATTTGGCAACCACATTACAAGCCTTATCCATTTGTTTGAATTAACCATCTATTTGAACCTTCTAACCTCTCATTAGCACTTGAATTGTTATGAACTGTTTAAAAGATAAAGTGTGGGGTGGTTGGTTTAGCTTTTGAGCGGAACTAATAAAATAAGGAGAAAGGTGCACTTTTTTGAAAAAGTAAGAGCCACTTGAATTGAAAAAGAAAGAAAAGGAAAAAAAATAGTAGTATTGTTGTGAAAAAAAATATTCCTTGATAAGTGGTGACTCTTGATGTAATTGTGCTTAAAGAAGTATGGAGTAATATACATTGATGGTAAGGTGGAGTTTGGTTTGACATAAGTATGGGGCTTGAATGCTATATTATATGTATTAAAGTGCTTAGGGAGGTGTGGTCACTCTTATATCTAAATGTATCTTACCCGTCCCACAGCCAACATTACAACCAAATAAAGTCCTACTTGATCCTAGATTGAATGATCTCGATTAGTAGAGTAGTACACTACGGGCAAGCCTATGGTGCATCTTTTGTGGAATATGAATGTTATTTCTGAGAGTGAGTGAATTATTTCTATCTTGAGTTCCTAAGTGTTTTATTGTGTGTAAATACTCTGTTTTGTTGTGTGAGGGAATTTGATTAAATTCAATGACCTCTATGTTAGAGTAAGTGGGTGAGTTGTGAATAATGCGTAGTACTTGTTAGTCAAATCTTGAGGTGAAGATGTTACGCTTTTGTGCTTAGCCTATTTTAAGTATTGTTGGTGTGATGAGTTAGGAGAATTGTTTAAAAAGGTCGTGTCTATATAAAGTGTAGTTTGATTACTCGAGGACGAGCAACGGTTGGATTATGGAGTGTTGATGATCGGATGTTACGTATTTTAGTCGCTTATTACACTCTAATATACTACACTTTAATTGAGTTGAGCTTTAATCGCTAGTATTTTGCACTAATTGTGTGTTTTATACCTTGTAGGAGTGATTCCGAGTTATGTAGATATTATGGAATGAATTCAAGTGATTTGAAGCTTTGAAGTCTGAGTAAAATCCCAAGGAATTAAGTCGGGATCGTGTTCGGGGATTAACGGATGATTGTTAAGAACGAACGAAGAATCGAGTAGGTATATTGCTCACTGTCTAGTAAAATGCGCATAACCTTTCTCTCAGAACTCTAATTGCACTCCACAATATATGGTTGGAAAGCTAATTTAAAGGTATACAACTTTCATGTTTTACGTTTGTCCAAATTAAAAACAGAACAGGGTAAAATGTGTGCGGAAAGTGCGCAGCTGCGCATTGACCGTGCAAATGGGGCAGAAAGTGTAAAATGTGCACGGTCGATGCATTGTTGATGCGCGGCCGCGCACGTTCTGTCCGGAAAAGTATCCTTTTTCGCGTAGGAGAAGGTATAATTATTTGGGCCTGATCCTACTTGGTATTTTGAGGACTTTTGACACACTTTGGACCGAAGGAGACAAGAACACAGTAGGAGCAAGGCGGAGAATTCTTCTACGAGTTTTTCATTTCCTTATTCCTATTTCCATTATTGGTTATGAATTCTAGTATTGTAGTTATGCATACTATTATGAATAGCTAATTTTCTATATAGGGTTTTGATGGAACCTCTTGAAGGATAAATTCTTGTTATGTTTTAATATAATTTAACCTTTGAATTATTCTATTTGTTCAACTACGTGCTTATTTGAGTTGATTGAATGGCCATCGATTGGTTGTGCGTATTTATTATTTGTTGATTGAGAAAGGATAAATATTTAGGTGGTTGTTAAATAACGTCACTCCTAACGTATGTGAGAAATCAATACAACGGGTTTAAAGGTAGGTTTAGAAATAACAAAGCCTTGACGTGGTCATAATGAGCGTTTAGATAAAGCCAGCTAGCGTAGTTCGAGAGAATATGTCTAGTAAATTGTTATAGTTTCTCGAGAGAGAATTACGGCACCTAAACTGCTCACGATCAGTAGAGAATCCATAGGCGAAATTGTAGGGAACATAGCGGAGGATTCCAACATTTGGGGAAATCATAACTCTAGACCTCCTAAATTTAATCTCTAACCCTTAGTATCATTAGTTGTTAATTTACTGCTTTAGCTTCTCTTAGTTAATCAGTTAGATATAAGAATCTTAATATTTATAACTTAGAAATTTATTCGAGCATTTCTTCTTATCGATATTGAACAATTATGGTGAAACCTTAGTTCTTTGTGGGATTTGACTCCGGACTCTTAAGCCGGATTATATTTGCAGCGACCGCTTATCCTTTTTAGGACTAAACTTGGGCATGATCACGTCACTCCAAGGGTCTATCAAGGTTGGAAATAAACTCCAAGAAGAGAGGCAACTCAAAGAGAGCAAATCCAAATTTATAACACTTCATGGAGCAAAAACAAGGAAACTTGGTAATCTCTTTCAAATGAAAACGAGCCAAAAGTTGACTCTAAGTGGCAAAATGACAAAGGCAAACCAAAGGAGGAGGCTAAGGAGGGAGGTAACAATTCTAAAACTTATTTCAAAAATTCTAACTCTAATAGGTGCTACAAATGTCAAGGATATGGTCATAAATGAGTGAATGTGTTAATAGAAGAACCACAATCCTTATAGAAGAAGCATATGAAAGGGAAGAAAGTAGAGAATCGTGTTCTTTACCTTGAAAATGGTAATTACAATCAAATTTGATTATGTGGTTATAAAATATGCGATTTATTTTAATGCTAGTTGTTTAGCAGTAGATGTTAAGTGTGATTGAAACAAATAGAGTAAGAGCGATATGAAATCGAAAATAAGCAAACCAGACTGCTTCGAGTCGGGGGTACGGAGCTGGCCCAGATAGGTCTTCAAGGTCGAGGCTCGAGGTCAATTATCGGCGATCGATGAAGCTATAACAATACTATGGGCCCTGAAGTAGGCTATTTATGATCAATAATGAGAAATAAATGAAGAAAAACTAATGAAATGCAATGAATGTAAGTAATAAATCAGTAAAGAGACAATAGAGGATGTTTGAGTTAGAGAGCAGAGAATGTTCTTGTTCCTTGTATTGAATCTCAGGTGTGCCAAAAACAAAAAGGCTCCCCTATATATAAGAGGGGAAGTCCCAACATAGTACACTATCATTTATTACAATGAGTTTTTCCACTAATACTGTTATTTAATTTCTGAGTATGGACTTGTACTTTGTTGCAGACTTTGTTGCTTTAGCCCTCGCGCCACTCGCTTACGTCAGTTTTGGGCTTGCGTCACCTCGAAATCGAACGTAAGATATGCTCGAGGTCAGATCTCGAACCGCACTTCGAGCCTTACACGGATAAGCTACCAAATACCATGACAAATGTAAAATCGGTCTTTCCGATTTTGGCCGTACAAAGATAGTCCCCGCGTTTCTTAAAGTGGAACTATAAGAAATGGCCTCTAATGCTTGTCTCCTCGATATTCCCAGCATGACGTCATTCCGTCAAAGCATTAAATGACCTGCGTCAAAATCCGCACAAGGGTCGTCGTCAGCAAGATTACCCAAAAACCCATGACCAGCCAACGGTTCGACCTTTCTACTCTTCGAGAGCTGCCTACACGATCGCTATAAATACCATACTCGCGCGCCATCCATACTTTTATAGCCATCTTCAAATTTTTAGAGCTACCCTTCAACTCCTCTTACATTCACTTCCCTCCTGTGCTTATTTTTTCGTCTTCTTTCTTAGAAGCTTTGATACAGTTATGGACAAAACTTCTAAGACAATACCACAAAACGAAGGTGTCTCCTCTTCCGCTCGCCCGTCCAAGGACAAAACAAAAAATCCACCGAGCATCGAGCAATGCATCATCGGCGATTTTGAAGCAGTTTCTGACATTACCATCGATAAACCTCCTAACACACCGGGCCGGTGTGAGCCCATGTCTATGTAAATCAGCGTCGTGTCTGAAATCAAGAAGGTAAGGACAGACTGTTGTTGGGGAGAGGCAGTTCAAGTCGATATCCCCAACGTTGAGGAGATCATAAAAACTTACAACGTGAGCTTCCTTAGCGTGTACACGTACCCCTTCACCCTAGGCCCTGTTGAATCCTTGTCCCCACAGGTAGACCCGGTGATTCTTGATTTTTGTCGTCGATACTGGGTGACACTCGGTCAAATTTACCCTTCGTTATAGAGGATAGTATATATGCTTTGATTCTTTTCCAATCGTATTGAGGAGATGACCTTTACCCTCGATTGTTTAATAAGATTGTACAGTCCCCATCTCTTTCGAGGAGGCTTAATCAAACATAAGCACCGGTCAGCAAAGACGTTCTTTGCAAGCACTGATGAAGACAAAGAGCAGGGGTGGATGAGCAGGTTCGTTAGAGTGAGAACCTCTTATATCATCTTCATCGATAGGATGTCATCCCCGAAAGAGTGGAACATGGCACGTAAGTATCACTTCATTGGATATTTCCCATTGCCCCTACTTATCATTCTGAATTGACCTCTTTTGATCATGCAGCTACTATTTGGTACCCCGACTCGTTTCAGAATCTGCCGAGGTGGATTAAACAAATGGATTCCGCCTTTCCATATAATGAGCGATCTTGGCGCGATTTAGCCAAGACAAGGTGGCAGGCTAAGAACCATGGTAAGCTCTCTCCCGTCAAATCTCACATGAGCTCTCTTCGTGGCTGAGGGTTTGATATATCCTCTATATGCAGGTCTTGGTGATACTCTGTCGATGAGGTCGCCCCTCCTGGTGAAGAGGGAACTTCAAAACCTGACGGGGGCAAGAAAATGAGAAAAGAGGCATCGACAAATTCTCCTAAGACAAAGAAACCCAATTCCCGCAAGTCTAAGACCAAATCCACAGTCTCGACTTCGGCCACTGCTGCGAGCCTTTGTGCCACAGATGAAGATGAAGATGAGGACGACCGCCCTTTAGTGTAGAGGGTAAGGCGGAACATGGATGTTTCAAAGGCTGCTGATCATAGGGCCACCGAATCCGAGATGGCCGGTGTAGACCATCCTTGCGCGGGGGGGACCTTCGACGAAGGCTCGGGTGCAATCTCTGAGCCATTCACAGGACATGGTACAGTCCATTTTGACGAGTTCAGAGGACTTGGAATCGGTGTTGTGGGTGACTCTAATTTGGGCTTTTCCTTTTCCTCCGGGGAGATAAGGGATGCCCGGGACAGGAGCGCCACCAATGTAGAAATCTCTCGAGAGGAAGACGACACATTCAAGGACTTATTTGATGGTGTCGACGAGGAGACCGATCTCAACGCCCCAATCGCCTTCAAGGAGGCCGAGTGACATCTAAAATAGGTGATTTTCCTGATATACTGTCAGTTATTCCAAATTATCATTTATGCTCGTATAACCATCTTCCTTTGTATTGTAGGACAAGAAGGTGTATGGACAAGTTTTCTCCAAGCTAAACGACGAGCTTACTTGCCGCGAGGGGGTGCTCTAGAAGCTTACCTCGGAGCTAAAAGAGCCAAGGACTTCCTTTGCACGAAAGGAAGATGAGTTATAGGTGTTTCATGCGAGTTTGGAGAGAGCCTATCAGGAACGGGCCAGCTTTAACGAGCAGGTAGCGTGGCATCCGTGGGTTCGTTTATGTGCTTGCATGAGTTTTCCATTACTAACTTGATTTTTTTTGCAGATAGAGCAAAAGAATTCTCTGGTGGAGCAGCTCCAGGAAGAGGCTGCAGTCAAGGATAGAGAGACCCTTGAGCTGAAGGAGTGGATTGAGGCCTAGTCTCGGAGAGGGACTTCTTGCGAGGAGACTTGACCTCGACCCAGAACCTTCTCCGGAATGCCAAAGAGGAAGTAGATTTACTATATGCAGTCAAGTCTGAGGCCTACGAGCACGTAGATTTATATAAGAAGGATGATCTTGCCGCCAATAATCGGGCCAAGGAGATATCTAAAAAAGGCCGAGAAGAAGCTGACTCGAGCCATTAAACATGCTCGTTCTCATGCAAGGAGGCAGACACTCGAAGAGGCGATCTCCAAGGTTTCCGATCTCTATGCTGAGGCCGACGTGCCAGAGTTTTGGAATAAGAGACGGCACTTACATCCTCATCGGATGGGGGCTCCGATAGTGACTCCCTTAGCAGCTCGACCGGCGGCGGGGGCGAGGAATAGACCGGCTTTATTGTTTTTGCTTTCTTTTTTCCTTTCGCGCATTAACTCCTTGGAGGAGCGTTGTAAAGGCACAACTTTGTAAATATATTTTTGCGAATATAAGGGTTTTTGTTTTATCTTTTGATTCTCTTTGGATTTTGACGTCGACCTCTCGGAGCCCATTCTTAGGATAGCAGATCCCTCGGGATCAGGTACTGCCTCAGGATAAATCAGCGTAGGTGGCTCCTCTGAGCCTATGATTATGGTAATGGAGATCCCCTAGGGTACAACTTCGAGGCCATATTCATAGAGAAGCCTCGAGCCCTCTAATAGTGTCATTCGTAAGTATGATTCGTGAAATGACCGAGTTAGCCCTGCCGGTGTATTTCCCAAACAAAAGGATGTACATGAGTTGGTTTGAATTTATTCGCCTTTAGATCAGGTGAACAGTCGTTGCTCGCTATATATATATGCATTATCGTCCTTCACTTGGAGACTTTGCTGCTCAGAACAATTATCTCTTTATAGAGTCGTTCTATCATTGCGTCTTCCGCCATTTTAGTTTGATATTCTTGCTTCAAGTTTTTCCCCCTCTTTCTTGTCTTGTCATAGCTATGGTAGTTGCGTTTGAGTCTGTTAGTCAGCGAGATGAAAGTTCTTCTTCCATTTCCCGCTCGATCGGTGGTACACCGCCGGCTTCTGCCGAGCTAATCACGGGATGCTTTGCCTCGAAGAGTGGCTTCACGTCAGGGAGATCTTCCAATACTTAGGGCCATCGGGATTGTGCATCGAGGCCTATCCCGTCGATAGGAGAAAAACATCTCGAGGCGATAAGGAGAGGCTGCGGATGAGGAGGAAAGGTGGTACTGCAAGTCCCTTCCTTAGGGGAGGACATTACAGTTCATGTGGAAGGGTTTCTGAACGTGTACAAGTTCCCCTTTACATTGGGTCCTCTGGATAGAATCATTATCGAGTTCTGTCAGAGGTATCGGGTCACCCTGGCGCAGGTTCATCCATCATTTTGGAGGATTGTACTTATGATAAGGTTCTTCGTGGAAAAGGCCAGGGTCGAGTTTACCCTCGACCATCTCATCAGGTCGTATCGGCCCTTGAATTGTAGAGGCATGGTTACCCTACAACGTCGGACCTCTCGGTCCTCCGTCGCCAGAGGTGAGGAAAACGAAGGTCAGGGATGGATGAGCCAATTTGTCTGAGCGCGGATCATCGATATCATCCCCGTGGAATTCCCGTTATTTCCTGAGGAATGATATTTTACGCATAATTGGCACACTTGCATTTTTATCATGTTGGTTTGTAGTGGAGGTTGACTCCGCACTAAATCCTCCTTTCCCTTTCCGCAGTGGCCCCGTGGTCACCGCGTGAAATCCCCGATTGGCGTATTGGACTCGAAAGCTGATGGCTTGCTGGCCTTACGACGAGCGTAAGTGGCATGATCTGTCGAAGGGCAGGTGGGAGGTCAAACCCCAAGGTGAGTATTACTTAGATCTTCCTTTTACGGATTAACCGTTTTCCTTATCAACTTCCCTTCCGCAGGTTTCGGGAGGCTCCCTGGTGTGAGATTGTTTTCTCTTGAAGAGAAAAGGGAGCCGTCGGCCTCAAGGCCAAAAAATGGTAACAAGCGGAAAAATCCTTTGATGGGTGAGGGAGCTCGCCATGAGGCAAGATCTTCCCAGAGATATAAAGGTGAAGAAGAGGTTCCTCCTTTTTTGCCATCTTGTCCCTTTCCCGAAAGCACTTCGAGGGAGAAGGATCAGCCGCCGCTAGCTTCTCCTATCGAAGGTACTTCGACGGAGGTTCGGGGTCAAGGTCCGCCTGATAGGGGTGAGGTCTCTAACGACCATGTACCCTCCCCCCCCCCTCCCCGAGTGCTCCAACTGGGAGGGAGAAGGCCAGGCCTGGATACACTCGCTCATCCTTTGAGGGTGCATAGCAGTTCAGCTTTGTGGTAAGATTTGTTGTTTCTCCGATCTTCTAACTTCGCATTTTCATTTTTTAATTTTTCATAGGTCTTTGATAAGCTTAAGTATGAATTTCGGAAGGCTTCAGACGGGGAGAGGTCCCTCAAGCAGCTCTGTGATAAACAAGCAAAAGAATTGACACACCTTCGGTACGAGGTGAGTCAAAGCCATGACTACGAAGGTCGCCTTGAGGAACAGGTGATTCCTGTTTCGATGACGTACATGTTGCTTCTCTCATTTTCAGGGATTAATGTTTTGGTGTTGAAGTTGCAGAGAAAGACAGAGGACCTGGAACGCCTTTGGGGCAGAGTTGGTCAAGCCGAGCGCGAGTGCAATGGGCTTAGTGCTCAGAATGACGCCCATGTTGCGGCCAAAAAGAATGCTCTGGCCAAAGCTTTTGGCCTCGAAGTGCACCTTCGGAATGCTAGTGAATCCAACTTGTTTCAAGCGATCCGGATAAAAAATCTCGAGGTCAAACTTTTGCGGATGAAGGCCGAAGCTATCGATGCCCGAGCCGAAGCTGAAGAGACTCGAACAAAGGCCGATAAGAAAGTGGTCGTTCACTTGAGAGATGTTGTCGATGTTTGGGCTGAGCTTAGAGGAGCCTTTGACAAAGAGAGGAGAAGCAAGGAATATGCCCGGTGTAAATATCGGAGGGAAACTCTAGAAGAGATACACGCTCGGGGCTTTGACCTCTCGGAGGAAATAAAGCAGGCTAAGGTGGACGAGATTGATTCCAAGTTCTTCCTTTCTTCTAGTGCCGACACTGATGTTTAAGGGCCTTCGAGGGAGCTGGTCCCGAGAGTAGGCTAGGTTTCCATTTTTCCTCGAATGAGTCTCCCTGCGGGAGTATTGTAAATGTATCAATGTGTATATATGAAAAACCTTTCGATTATTTCGGTTTGCTTGTGTTTGTTTTTCTTGTTTTCCCAATTTTTGGTGTTTGCCAACGATCGATCAAACGAATTGGGTTTGTTAGTTTGGAGTTTAAGCTCTTAATCGTGGGGTAAATACGACCTTTAATCGGCCCGTAGGTTTTTTGACGCTGGCCTATAGGCTCCAATGTGTTTGCCCTTAGGCATTTTTCATTTAACCGGTCCGGACTCAGTCTTCAAGTTGGGTTACGGCTCGAGCTCATAGACCCTTAGGTTTCTTTTGAGATTAACCTTGAGGTTTTTTCTAGTTGGCGCCAAGGCTCTTACGCGTTGGGGCTAAACGACCTTTAGTATGGCTATATTTTCCGTCGCCTAAAGATTTATTTAAAGATTTTTTGTTCATCCGACTCTTCGACGGCCCAAAAAGAACCTCGATTCTTATGAGTCATTATGTGACAATAAACGAGCACCTCGGAAGGTTTTTCCCTACGGCTGAATTATCTCGAGCCTTTTCGTTGTTTGGAGCTGACATGAAAATGATCGCAGCTCTTTTTACGATCTGACATGAAAATGATCGAAGCTCTTTTTACGAACTGACATGAAAATGATCGAAGCTCTTTCTTGAGAGCTGACATCAAAATGATCGAAGCTCTCTTTTCTTACCCGAAGGTAACATGATTTAACTAGTTCTTTCCGAAGTAATTTCGACGGATTTGAATTTATGGCGACGGTCGGGCGTCCCTGAGTCGCGTTAGTTTGGTCGTAGCCTATCGAATGGAATCGTTTGTATTTGGCAAGAGCCTTTAGTCTCGAGTAACGTATCCTCGGCATCCATATTCGAGGGTATGCCCTTTTAAGGGTCTTACAAGTTCAAATATATAGCCTTGGCTTTGAAATCCGAATTGTGCCTTTTATAAGTTTGTATGATTTGTCCATGCCTTACTCGAGGCCTTACAGTTTCGAACACGCCCGAGGTTACCCGCTTGGGATCTTACGACCTCAGGTTTTGACAATTTGATGGGGTGGATGTTAACGATAGTCCCCGAAGATAGCCTCGGGGCCTTTCCTTGTGACATTAGCAGCCTCTTTGGATCGCAAAGTGTTTTGATGGCAAAAAATACTTCTTTGATTGTTTGGTACAAGGATACATGTTTCCACCGTCGAGGGTTCGACTCTTCTATACGGACACGGTTCATTTGACCGTTTGGCCCGATACATCATTTTCCTATTGGAACCCTCTTCGTCTTACTTTGATTATTTTGAGGAGGCAACCTCTCGGGACGATGCCCCTGTCACGACCCGAAATCCTACCTTCGGGCCATGACTGCGTCTAACGTTGAACCCGCTAGACAAGCCAACGTTCGAAGTAAATAAAAACTCATTAACAACAAATACGAACAAGATAACTAAGGCTTCGATGGCCCACCATATAAAACTTAAAGAAATTACCAAAATATAACATAGCAGTTTCGAGATACAACCCGTATACAAAATCCAAGAACTGGTGACACATACTCGCGGACTATCTAGGAGATTACTACAAACAAAAGGTCTGAAATGAATACATAAAACTGTTTTTGAAATACAAAGTAAGACAGAGCTGAAAGTGCAAAGTAGAAGGTGATGTCAAGGCCCACGAACGTCTGCGGGTCTACCTCGATGTCTCCCGTATGAACTAATGAGATGCTCCGACCGTCAATGGCCACCGGGTCCGGCTGCATAGTCTGCACAACATAAAGAAGTGCAGGTGTAGCATCAGTACAACCGACCCCATGTACTGAGTAAGTGTCGAGCCTAACCTCGACGAAGTAGTGACGAGGCTAGGACCAACACAACATACGTACCTATGCAATTTTATATAATAACAGAAAAAATGGCAACAGAAATAAGCAAGTAAGACAGATACAGGGAGAACATGCTGGGGAGGTAGGGATAACAATATGTGGGCACTACAGAACAGAGTAATAAATGAAACGTAAAGACAAGGAAGAAATTTAACTTCTCAACAGGTAATGAACAGAGAAAGGCACGGCATGTCCCCTCGTGCATATATAATAACAATCGGCACGGAATGTCCCCTCGTGCATATATAATAACACTCGGCAACAACATAAGGGAAATTCAATACTAAGAAGTCCCAAGTGCATAGAAATACATCAATACGATTCGATTGCCCCAGTAAGGAGAAATCATCAATTACAACATCAACAAATGCCCGACAAGGGTCTCAGCTATAACCAACCTCGCGTCAAAATTACAAATTCAACAGTTTAAACCTCAACTGAAATAAATCACTCAATAACTCTCCATATCATGAAAAACATCAAGGTATCACTTTTAATTCACCAATTACTCACAGGGCGGAGAAAATTAAGAACATAGTAAGTTTCATCACAAATGATTCACGGGCATGCTTGACCGCAACGCATAGGCACTCGTCACCACGCCTATACATTGGACATGAGTTTCACATAACAAGTAAGACTCTATACCTAATCCCTCAAGCTGAGGTTAAGCCAAACACTTACCACGGCTCCAAGAAAATGCAGGTCAAGCCTCGATCACAGCCTTTCCTCTCGAATTCAACTCCGAATCGGGAATATCTAGACATGATGGATTTATAATCATTAATAAGTACTCCATAAACCAATTCCCAAGCCAAATTATACATTTCCTACTATTCCTCCGACAATACTAAAATTCGACCCCGGGCCCACACGTTTGGATATTTCGAAAATTCATGAAGGAATCAATTAATCGGAGTCTAAGAATCGAAGTTATGTAATTTATGCAAGAATTCATGGCCTAACATGGAAAAATCCCAAAATCCCCAAGAACCCTAAAATTTACTACCTAATTCTATGATTTTTAGATGATTTATTAGTGAATTTAACTAGGAATTAGTGTTTGAAACTAATAAAACTATGAAATTTACTTACCTCAATTTTAATGGAGGAAGGTTCTTTGAGAAGCTCTCTAAAATCTTGAGGAGGAAGATGAAAATGGTGGAATGAGGCTAATTCCCGTATTTAATAACACTGCCCAGTGATTCCTTCACTGCGATCGCGACAAGAGGCCTGCGATCGCGAAGGCCAACTGACCAGACCTCTGCGATCGCGAAGAATAACTGGCAAGACCTCTGCGATCGCGGCAAGGGTCCTGCGATCGCGAAGAACAAACTCACCCGGCCCAGACGCGACTCAATGCGATCGCAAGAAACAGGCTGCGATCGCGAAGGTGTGGAATCCCGACCTCTGCGATCGCGAAGAGGAGGCTGCGATCGCAGTGAACAATCACAAGCCCAGCAAAATCCTTCTCCGCGATCGCAACCCATCTTCTGCGATCGCAGAGAAGGAAACCAGATAGCAGATTTCCTGGTTTTTTCAACTTAGCTCCCGGGGGTCCGAAACACACCCGAGCCCCTCGGGACCCCGTCCAAAAGCACCGGCAAGTCTGTATTCATGATACGGACTCGCTCAAACTTTCGGAACATGAAAAACAACAACGGAACTCGAAATCAAACCCCCAAAACCAAATTAATCAAATTTAAGAACTTTGAAATTCTAGAATTCACTTCAACGCGCCGAACCGGCCTAAACTACTCGGAATGACTTCAAATTTTGCAGACAAGTTATAAATGACACAACGGAACTATTCCCGATCTCGGAATTTCATTCGGACCTCGGGAACATAAAATCACCTCTCAAGCCAAATTTCAAATTCTTTAGAAACCCCACAAGTTCATTAACTCCATTTTTCCTCATTTGGATCCGAAACCAATCAAATCAAGCCCGTTTTACACCAAATTCCACAGATAGGACAAATAACATATAATAAACTTATTCTGGGATCCGGAACTGTAATACGGGCCCGGTAACACAGCTTTCAAATAATTACTCATTTTCACAATCCTTTATTATTTCCTGAAAACAAGTTTCTTTAAAAATTCATTTCTCGGGCTTGGGACCTCGGAATTCGATTCCGGGCATATGCCCAAGTCCCATATTTTATTCAATTCAAAAATCCCATCTTTAACGAATTTTCACATGGAAGCTTCCCGGGCTGCGCACACATACTAAGGTGAGATTAACGGAGGCTTTCGAGGCCTCGGAACACAGATTTAGCTAGAATTACCTAGGATGACCTTTTGGGTCATCACAATCTCCACCTCTAAAACAAACGTTCGTCCTCGAACGGACATAGTAAAGTACCTGAGTCTGAAAAAACCTGGGGATTACGACTCCTCATATCGGACTCGGACTCCCAGGTAGCTTCCTCGGCAGGCTGACCCCTCCACTGAACACGGACCGAAGGATAACTCTTCGACCTCAATTGGCGAACCTGCCTATCTAATATGGCTACGGGATCCTCCTCATAAGTCAGATCCTTGTCCAAATGGACACCGCTGAAGTCAAGAACATGATATGGAACTTCAATATACTTACGGAGCATGGATACATGAAACACGGGATGCACTGCGGATAAATGCGGTGGCAAGGCAAGTCTGTAGGCCACCTCTCCTACTTTATCTAAAATCTTAAATGGACCAATGTACCTAGGGATCAACTTGCCCTTCTTTCCGAATCTCATCACGCCCTTCATAGGCGACACTCGAAGGAACACCTGGTCTCCTACCATGAAAGCCAAATCTCGAACTCTACGATCCGCATAACTCTTTTGCCTGGATTGAGCTGTACGAAGCCTATCCTGAATAATCTTTACCTTATCCAAGGCATCCTGGACTAACTCCGAACCCAACAATCTAGCCTCCCCAGGCTCAAACCATCTGACTGGAGACTGACACTGCCTACCATACAAAGCCTCATACGGAGCCATATGAATGCTCGACTGGTAACTGTTGTTGTAGGAAAACTCTGCTAAC